>VWYE01026865.1:92162-132434 GCA_013398995.1 Alaudala cheleensis
GTGGTGAGAGCATCAGATATGGGCAGAGAGAAGAACGTTACCTGATGGACTTCCTTTTGGGTTGTTATGGGTAACAGGGGAGGCAATGGGAGGGTGGATTTCCCTTCCTGTGCACTTCGGTGGAGAAGTCTATGGTGCAGGAGAAAGACTCCTCTCTCCCTTGCTGAATTGAAGATTAGTTTTTTTTTTTAGTGGAAACAGAGGGGAATGTGAATGGAATAAGTTTGTAAGTGTGGAAGGTTTAGAAACTGGGGAAGAGAAGAAAATGCTCAAGAAAGTTTTCATTTCTATTAATTTGTAGTTGTAGTTTAATAAATTTTGGTTTTTGTTTCTAAAGTCTGAGCCTGCTCTGCTCTGTTCTCAATCACATCCCACAGCAGATTTCACCAAATACATATTCATAGGTGCACTGGCACCATTGCCAGGGCAAACCTATGACATGCTTATATATTACCTGACCTGAACCTGATCCACCAAGGATGCATCTTTTCTCCAGGATTTCTTCCACTGTCTGAGATTTTCTAGTAAAAATTGACACAAACAAGACATTCAGTACCTCAGACTTTTCTGTGTCTTGAGTATCCAGGACCCCTTTATCACTGAGCAACAGGTCCACATTTTTTCATTTTTCTTTTATTGCCTCTGTACTTGTAGAATGCTGTTCTTGTTGTCTTGGACATACATGGCCAGATACAATTTCATTTTAGGCATTAGCTTTCCTAACTTTATGCTTGACAAGAGTTGGGGTCCAAAAGCCAACAACCTTGCTTTTGTCCCTTGTGTTCTTTTTTCATCTGAATTTGTTTAGGAGCTTTTCGTTCATCCATATTATCTTCCCGGTATTTTTACATGGCTTCATGTTCATTGGGATGGGAGTCTCCTGAGATGGAAGGAGCTGAACCTTGAAAATCAACCAGCATTCTGAGGCCTCTCTTCCCTCTAGGGCTTTTTCTCATAAGACTTTTCTGAAGTTTCTGGGGCATGAGCTTGCTTTTCACCTTCCTCAGTGCCCCAGGAATCCTGAATTCCACCACATCTCTGTCACCACACCAAAGGCTGTCTTTGATCTTCACATCCCAGATGAACACATTCTTATTAGTGATTATGAGGAGCAACAGACCACCTCTCCTTTTGTCACTCAAAAAGGATTATCCTGAATGTAGCCCTGTTATCTGTGTCCTACTGTATTGTCCCTCCACTAGATACTGGGGTGTTTAAAGTCCCCCTTGAGTACCAGGGATGGCAGACATGAAGCTGTTCCTATATGTCTGCAGAGTCTTATCTGTCTGTTCTTCCAGGTCATGAGTCCTACAGCAGACACACACTATAAAGACACCTTCACCTGTCTTCTCCTCATAAATCCTAAACTGTAAATTCTGATTTGTCTCCTCACCCATTCCCAGGCAGAGCTCTGTACCTTCCAGCTGCTCTCATATAAAGTGCATTTTCCCTTCCCTATATTCACATTTTGGCTTTTGTAAGGAGTCTCTATATTTCCATTGCAACACTCATTCATTAAATTCAATCCATTTCAAGTCTGTCACTGAAAGAGATGTCACAGACAGCCCAGAGCAGTTTCCAGGCATGACTAGTTTGTCTTGAATGTCAATAACTGATAACACACCACTGAGACCAGAGCAGACTTCCATGAACACTACTGGGATCATGCATGAACAGCTGCAATGTAGGAAGATGTCTGTATAGAAGATTTTATAAAATCAGTCTTCAGTTCCGAAAAAAAAATCTCCAACTAAACCCTAAACAAATGAACAACAACAATAACAAAACTCACAACACAAAAAAAATGAAAGCTGTAAACTCATTGTGGGTCAAACTGCAAATAGCACAAGCTAAACCTAAAGATAAGAGAGGGAGAAAGACTTATGAAGACTAATTTACCTAGGACACAGGAAAATGTGAGTCTGTGAAGGCAGCTATCAATTTCAGCACTGTAGCACTGGTTTTTGTCCTGGCAGAATTACAGATGGGGACACCTGGAGAACAGCCAGCTCTGATAATATCCAAGCACTTAATTGCCACCAAGGTGTGATAGCTGTTCTAGACCTGTTTGTACCTCACATGGCTAAGAAGTCAGTACTTTTGCATGTATGTGAACAGTGAACAGGAGAACAGTGTGTGGTGGCAACCAGTGCGAAAATAAAGACTTAAGGGTCTTTTTACCTTCACTTTCATTTCAGGCATTTTCCTTTTAGTGAAACCAGTTATCTTGGACAATATGTCATTATACAGTCTGGGAACTGCCCTGATTAAATAAGAGAGTAATAAAATTAAATCTACTGGTGTAGAAAAACCTTATAAGAGACCACTTATGTATGCCAACAGTTTCAAGACTCCATTAGCAAGAGAGTGGCTGACAGATTTTCTTGTCAAAGTCCTTCACTGTACTCGTAAAAAACCCAAAGATTTGTATGACAGGATGCTCTTAATTTTTTTCATGCAAATATGTTCCACCAAGCCACCTGCTGCTCAGGAGAGATGACCAAGAGCTAAGAGAGGTAAGGTGCTGTGTAGAGATCTGATCAGTATTTCACCAGCTGCAATGTCTAAAAATTCAGTTTGTATTTCTTGATCTCCGTGAACATCCTAAACACATCTGCAGCTTGCCATGTTCTGACAGAAGTAACCACCTTTCAGGATTACCTAATTACAGGTATATATAAGAAGACAAGGGCACTAGAATGCTAATCCAGATCTACGTCTTGCTAAGTGTTATCATCACACAGGTTTCATCTCTTCAAGGCCTGTGATATCGACATGAACACATCCCAATACACAACACTTGTATCTGCTATGTTGTCATAGCAAACACAAGAATATGTCAAAGTGACTGTTTTTTCTGATCTTTGCCACTGCTGTTCCTAAATCCTACATGACATTATGAGCCAGGAATGGGTACCTGGTGAAATCTTACCACTAAGCTATTCTTAAAGCTGGAAGGCAGCTTTTTAAAAGAAGAAAATGGATAATGTAAGGGTATGTGGAGAGAAAGTGTCTGCTCCTTGATGTATCTGGTCAGGTCAGGGCCTTTTTCAGTGTAAAAAGAAGTAATGAGAAAAGGAGATCAGGAGCTAGAACATGCAGACAGAAACCTGATGAAAAAATGAGAAGGGAGGTAGTGATGAGAACAAACCTGGACAGCCACACTACTTGGTAAGGATATGTGAAGTGTGACAATTTTAATTTTTCAATATGACCATGTGACCCAGCACTTATTCAAATCTGGATCCTAAGAACACAAAAAGACATAACACCCTGAGACATAAAACCTGACCAGTTAGCATTAGCAAAGACAATAATGAGAAATAAACCTGATCAATTGCATTTACTGATGGGCTACCAAGAAACTGCAGGGAAACTGGGACTTTGCTACTAATGAAGACTAAACCTTAGGGCCAAGATGTTGAAGGGGGATCTGAGGGATAATCCAAGCAAATGATGAGGGGTAGGAGAAGCAGGTAGGAACAAATCAGAGGGCAGAAGGAAATGTGTCTAGGTGGGTCAACTGTAATATAGGCTTCATTCATAATCTTGGTTGAACCCTGGACTGATCAGCTCAGTCTGTCCTATCTTTTTACACCTTCACATGAAATCTTTTCTTTCTTCTCACTGAATATTTTCTTAATGATCTCTCAGTGTAGAGATACTTACTCTCTATTCTATAGGAACGTGTGGAGTTAGCGACCACAAGACTTGTGTGTGTGAGTGAAGTTTGGTACCAACTACTAGAGGCAGACTAAAGCCAGAGGTACTCAGGGGTTGTGGACACACCTGGCCTGGTGTCTGCTACTGGAGCTAGTGGGAACTTTTAATCTCCAGCCACTGGGGTCAGAATGCTATATGTTGCCTCAATGTCAGCTATGAGAGGACTGGCATGGGTAGGCAGGGAGTAGATGAGGTCCCAAGGTCTTTACCAACCCTAACTACTCTGTGGTGTTGATTCTTTGAGGTGAGTGAGGGGTTCAGTGCTGGCAGATGCTGGGGCACTATAGGCAAGTGTGCCTGGTGCTGGCACGTTGCATCTGCCCCAAACATGTACGTGTCCTTTCACTGGCAAGTCAAACAGCCAGCGTTCTGGAAGGCCACAGGTTTGGATCAGGGATTCAGGCTGGTCAAGCTCTAAGAAACAAACCTTGGAACCAACACTCGAAATTACCTTTTCTGAAAAAGGTTATTACAATGGTTGATGCAAATACCCATGCAGTTTAACAACTAGCTTTTGAAGTAAGCTAATTTTTAAGTGCTTAATTTATACAGTATCCTGTTCTCTATAGCTAAGGATATTTATTAAATAACTTTAAAACCTACAATAATGTTTTTTAATTTAAAGAACCCCACAAATGATTGTTTTAGCTTTCAAAAATCTTTTGGGGGGGGGGGGTGTGGTTTTGCTTTTGAAATAGACAAGAACATGGACATAACCTTGATATTTTTCAAGTACTTACAGAATCTTAGAATTAGATTGTACTCTATGTATGTGGCAGGGATATGGTAGCAGGGATGCACGTAGGGCTGCAAGGATGACTTTGTGAGGAGACATCAGAAGCTGCCCCCATATCAGAGCTGACTGAATCCAGGACCAGCCTGTGGCTGGCCAAAGGAGTGCTAATCTGTAGTGTTGGCAGTTGGTGATAACATATTTAACATGGTGAAAACCACTGCAACAGCAGCTGTGAGAGAGAGCAGTGAACATATGTGAGAGAGACAGCTCTGCAGAAACCAAGGTCAGTGCAGAAGGAGGGACATGTGGGGCAGATCCTGGGGAAGACTTCATTGTGGCAGCTGTGCCCCTGGAGATCCGTGGTAGAGTAGAAATCCACCTGCAGTCCATGGAGGATTCTATGGCAGAGCAGGTGTGTATGACTCGAAGGAAGCATGCAGCTCATGGAGAACTCAAGCTGGAGCATGATCCTGGAAGAATGTGCATCCCATGGAGAGGAGGCCATGTAGGAATAGGTTTTCTAGCAGGTCCCATAAGGGACTCACATCAGAGCGGTTCAATGACCTGTGTTGGAGTAGTTCTTGAGGAGCTGGAGCCTGCAAGAAAGACATATGGGAGAAGTTCATGAATACCTGTTTCCCATAGGTGGAACCCCACAATGGAGCAAGGAAGAGAAGCAGAGATGAAGTGTTATAAGCTGACTATAACCCAAATTCTGCATCCTCCTGCACCACTTGGGGAGGAGAAGTTAGAAAAAATGAGTGGAACAAAGGCATTTTTAGAGTGCTCTTATTTCTCATTATTCTACCCTGTTTATTTTGAAGAAAATTAATTACCCCAAGTCATGTCTGTTCCATTTATGACAGATATTGCTGAATTTGCTCTCTGTCTTATCTTGACCCACAAATTCTTCATTGTATTTTCTTTCCCTATCCTGTTGAGGAGGGGGAATGAGAGTTTGTGGGCACCCAGCAAATAGCCAGGATCAACCTACTCAGCTGCTACTGCTGAGGCTGAAAGGAATCTCTGGAAATCCTCAGTCCAACACTCTGGTTACTGAGATTGCATTACTCTCTGGATGTGTCAGGTCCTGTGTATTTCCAAGAATGAAGACTCCTCAGCCCCTCTGGACCATCGCTTCCAGGACTTGCCCATCAGGAAAAGAGAAAAAAAAAAAAAAGATGTGTTTTTTTTCTGTTTAGCTACAGTATCCTGTATTTCAGTTTGTGTCCATTACCAGTGAGAAGTGGGTCCTTCTTCATTCCCTCCTATCAAATATTTATACACATAGATAAGTGCCTTAGTCTTCCCTGCCCTGAGCACTTCCAGCTCTCTCGTCCTTGCATCATGCTTCAAGCCCTTAAAAGCCACATAGATGTGTCTCATCAGGGCTGAACAGAGAGTACAGGATCACCTGCCTTAACGTGCTGGCAATACTTTTCCTAATGGGGATCAGGATGCTGTTTGCCTTCACTGGCATATTATTGCTGACATTGCCAGCTTACAATCAGTTTGCTACTGACCAGGACCTCAGGTTATTTGCTGCATGGTATCCGTTTTTTCCAGGAGAAAAGAAGACCACAATAGGTTCACAACTCTGTGTAGACTGAAAAGCAATGGAATTTGGTCATTTTGATGATAGAAAAATTATGCTCAGAGATTCACTAAAATGGAAAGTAAAGAACAATGTACCCATGTTGTCTTAGATAAAGCTTCCTATGCTCCATATTTTGTGTCCTTTTTTCCTCCTTTACTAGATTCATATTTAAGCTGTGTTTGCCAGCAAGTTGTCTCAGCTTAGAAAGCCAAAATTATATTAATATTATTTCTACAGTAGGTAGATTAAGTATTGAAGATAAAACTTCTGTAATTGAACATGGCTAAATTCATGATGTGTAGTCTCTTTCCTCTGCAGAACAGAAAAGAAGCCACTTGTTATTACCACCCATAAGGAACACAAATTATTTTATGGCAAGAAATATAAAGGAAAAGACAAAGAAAAAACAGTGTCAGAAAAGTAACTTTATTTGTGAATGAATGATTTAAACTTCACAGAGGTCAAACCATTTGTAACCTGCCAGAAGAAATTTAATAGCTCTTCTCTTTATTTTGTGACTTAATGTAAACTGACAGACACAGATGTGTCTGGAGTATGAGTCTTATGCCATTTACACCACAATAATCAGTAGCTGCTCTGCTTTAACCAAGGACTATACAGTGTGACAATCTGAGCACAGCCAAGATGCTGCTCTTTCTCAGGAAACCCAAGAGGAGCAAAAGTGATTTTCTTTCTGTTACTTCAGGGAAAGAGGAGACACCTGCCAAGGAACATGAATAGGCATAGAGGGCTACAGAAACTGAAGGAATTACTTGATGTTTTTGGCCAGACATCTGCCTGATGAGAGAGCATCGCTTAGTGAGAGTGCAATGCAGCTGAATGAGTTTAGGGAGAAGAGTTAATAAATGGTAAAACTGCCCAGGTCAGGCTATAGTTCATATAATATTCTGCTGCTTTCCCTTCAGCCAGCCAGAATCCTGAAGAAATAAAACATCTAATGCATTTCACATCCCCTCTTGGGAACATCAGACAAGGGATTGCTATAGCAGAATAGAAACAGAGACTGAATTTTAGAGTAAGGATATTCCTATTTTGCTTATTGCATTTGTTGAAAGTATGTGAGAGACATACAAATTCTCCATTATTATCTTTTTTATCACTTTCTCATTACAAATCCCATTCCACAGGATTTTTGTTTCAGGATCCTAATGGCCATAAGAACACACCTTTAGTGGATAAGGTTCAATTTCTGGTTTAAATATTTTAAGCCCAGACTGCCTGTTCAAAAATGAAAATATCATTCCTGTCTCTGTATTTGTTTTCAAAAATTTTAGCTGCCTGTTCATCCATACACAAACTGAAGTTAAATAAAGTCTGAAACTCAGTCTTGGTCTGCAAAGCACCTGAAACACTTCAGCTGTGGAATGATTTCAGACTTTATTTTCAGTAATAACTTAACAACTTGCTGATGCAAATAGACAACAAATTATTTATTGTCATGTTAACCGAGTATATGGCTGCATAGCTGTGATATATCTAGGTGTTGTTACCGTTGCAGCAATGCCCAGTGTAAGGTCAATTTTTCTTTTTGTGACTGTGTATGAGAAGAACAGACACAACAGTATGAAAAACATATTAATGAGGTTGTTCTTTTGTCTTTTCTTGCAGCATGAAATGACAAATCTGTTTGTTACCTACTGTTGAAAATCCTTATTTTATTGATAAGCATCATTTAAAGCAAGGTATGCTAAATTACAGACCTGAACCTGTAAACTGAAAACAAATTATTTATATGTAATAGAATTAACTGAAAAAGAAAGCTAGGTATTTTAAAAGTCTGTCTGTAAAGTGACCCCTTTATATCGATGACCAAATAACACAGGCAAAGAGAAAAAACATTTAAAAACTTTGACAGAGTAACAGAGGGGCTGAATCCAGAACCTCATGATTACCTATTGCATAATGGTGTAGGCCTGAAAGGATTACACCAACACAAAAAGAGAAAAATAATGCTGAATCAGAGAGGAAAAAAAAATCACTATTATATATTAATTATGTTTTTCCAAAGGATGACTACTTTTGGAAACAAGAATGAGCCATTACTACATTGAAAGCTTTCAAATTTCTCACACTATGTTTGATTTAAGTCTCACAGATATATAAATTCTCTTTTGATTTTCTGACATGCAGCTGTAAGTGGGTGAATGGTTGTATTAGGTCTGATCTTGTTTTCTCAAAGTATTCTTCATCCTATACACTTTTGCTCAATAACATTAAATTCTGCCAAGTTATTGGTAGATGATCTGTGCATATAATTCTCTGATCTTTCTTTCTGACACTCTTCCAGGGATTCTAATAGATCTTTTTTTCTTTGCATTGCATACTTTAAAGCATATTTGGACTTTTGGTTTCTTATACAAATTGCATCACTCCAACTGGAATATTTAGTTTTTCTTCTCTGCTTTAGAAGTTCTCCTAAAGCTCTGTTACTGAGTGCTCCGTATAATGATTTCTTCACCCATCTTATTTTGTTTCATTCCTCTGTTGCTTCTCACTAAGTACATCAAACCAAACTTTTAATCTTGAGACCAAAAGGCCATCCTTTATACTGCATTTTTCATTTTCATTTGACCTAACTTGACGTTACTTTTTAAGACCCTTCAAGTATTTCACCTCCTCATATCTCAACACCTCTCTTCAAATGACTTCCACACAGCACTGTAAGGCACTTCACCTGCTCATTCTAATGACTTTCCGTAAAACACTCTTCCATTCTGTTTCATTTATCTCTTTTGACAGAGTGCCTGAAGAAAATCAACCTGAATATCCACTTTGCTTACACAGCTATAGCACTTTTAACACCACAATATCTGAGCACATTCTAATAGCTACTGCTCATTAAACAGAAGATTCATCTGTGGGATGTTGATTAGAAAATGAAAGAATGAAAATTAATTCTAAGAAAACCTTAGAATCTTAGTTCTTTGGCCATTCAATATTTAGACATGACAGTCCAAATCTAGTGTTCCTTTGGCAGTTTACCAGCACTAGGGTAAGTTAATTTTAGTTAATGTAAGTCCCTGACTCAGAGTTCTCAATATTTTTCTTTCAAGAATACATAAGAGAAGGATTGGGTATCGGGCTGTGAAAAACATGTTTAAAACATCATTAGTTGTTACTGGATCCTAAATTATGTACACAAAGCATGATCAAAGTATTTAATACGACTTCAAAAATAATATTTTAAGCTGTGTCACAAATTTTTTCAATGTCTACTATACACAGACATGAGGTAACAATTTTTACTGCATTTTAAATGCTATACCTAATGCAAGGAGATGGGACATACCGAGTTTTCTTTCTGACAAAGAAGAGGGGATGTTGGAATATTGCAGCATGTGTAATCAAAAGCCTTTTCATTTAAGAAAGTGCTTATAAAGTACTTAAAGTCCCTTAGATCTCTTAGATTCAGGTCTTAGATGACTAGAATTCAACACCTAAACTTTATAATTCTATGATTGCTTTTTTCTGAGATTGTTCATTACTGTGCTGATGAAAATTATCATATTCTTGCAGAACAATTTGTTTTCTGTTTGATTATTACTACAGACAGTAACTTCTGTGGCTTCAGCTTTTTGGGGAGAGTCTGGGGGGAGCTGTTGAAAATGAAACAGAAACTTTGGACAAGTTTTATCAGGCAGATTCTCTTGTTGAGTCAAGGATTTCAGAAAAAGTCACATGACTTCAAAATTCCCTCTCAAAGAGGAACCCAGGGGTGGCTGGATCCAGTCCTAATCCCAGACATGTCAATTGTTTATGGCTAAAGGATTATACAGCTGTAATGGAGACTTCATACAACTTTGTCCAGGATCAAGGATTGCACTCCAAATATATTTATATTAAAAAAATTAATTCATTATTAAAATTTAAGATATTGATAGCAATTAGACAAATACTTTAATCAGTGGTATTTACTGCATAATATTTGCAGCTGTAACTACTAATATAGTACACTATTTATTGAAAAAATTTTGAAGCAATGATATTAAAGCTTGCAAAATAATTATTATATAGAAGTTGATGCTACTCACCAATACCAATGACCATTGGCACATCTCTTTTGCTCAACCTCAAGAAGTAACGTTTAGAGAAGTAACTGTCAATCATATGTTTCCAGGCTGGCTGTGTCAGCTCAGCATCTTTGGGTAAGTTATGGTTACGTTATCAGACTTACCACAACTCAAAGCTCTTTATTTCTGAAATATTGTTCTTCCTAATAATGTTTAATGTTGCGATTGATGAGTATCTTAGGTTACAATGTAAGATGAAATCAAAAGTATGTCTTTTATTACCATCTTCATAAGCTATTAAGGCCAGATGGGCAGTGTTCTTATCTCCTTCAAGACTTATCCCTGATAACTCCCTGCGGGGGCCATCTCTGCTCATGGGCCATCGTGTCTCACTGCATGACTCAAAAATTACATCATCCCATTGTGAGTTGCTCTGCCTATGGGGAGCATTCCTACCTGGATATAATCTGAGGTTTGGAACACCATGGGCAGCCCTACCTACTGTATTCCCAGAGGACATAACCACCATTGGACCCTCAGAGGAAGACCAGACCCTTCTACAGAATCACCACTTCAACAGAACCCTGTCCACCATTTAATCAGACTGCTACCAATACCCTGACAAACAGGGTGTCAGGTTGTACCCTGACTCTGTCAGTTTAAGCCAGTGTTATCTGCCTTAATTTTAATTTTCTTATTAAATTGTAGCTCTCATTTAGAATTTCCCGCTGGTTTGTTTTCCATTTAGTGCAATGAGTCAGTCTGGTTTCAGCATGCCTCAAGACCAAAAGCAGTGGTCTTCTACACTCATCATTGGTAACTTCTGTAAATATGATAAAGCTCAAGTTGGTTTACCCCAGCTCCTGGCAAAGCCCTGCTACAGGGTATTATCCCACAGAATAAGCAGTGTGCTCTCAAACACAGCCTGACAGGGAGAGTGTGTAGCTGGTAAAGAAGAGAGGATCAGCAAGCACTGGACTCTAATGATTCAAATTTAAAGATTCTATGGCAACTTACTGTTGTCCTACTAATGATTGGTTTTAATGGCCTTGAGGGAGATTCTGATTTTCATGTTTGCCTTTCTACTGAAAATATCAAAAAAGGAGCTGACAATATGAGACAGAAAGAAAGTGTAACAAGGTAGAAGATATAGAAACTACACAGCAAGTATAAAAAAAAACAATAAAAAAGGACTACAATAAATGAGGCATCAAAAAGTTTATTCCAAGCACACACCTAAAAATACGTCAGTACTTCAGCTGTCAGATTTCTGTTTTGCCAGATGCTCTGTTATTTGTTAAGCATAAGGATGGAATAAGGAAGAGATGAGGGGGCTTTCTACTACACTAAACTTTGGAAGGTTTCCCCAGAAAAGATAGTTGCTTGACGACCTGCAGAGAAAAGACATAAAGCCATAATATCCTCAAATTTTATGGATAAATATTCAGACAACTTGATTTTATCATTTTGCATATCAGTACCTACTCAGCTTTATTCAGCTCTAGAAGAGAAACTGAATTTTAGAAATCAACATTGTATGGAGAACTAAAAATAGTCTGTACAAAAGACAAAACCTGGACTGTGTGAACTAAGTAACTTATATTTTAAACTCATAAAATTTACCTAACGTTATATTAAATAGTCATCAGTGTTGGTATCAGAAGGCATGGGTGCTGCCATAGAAATGGTACCATGGCACATGATTTTGCAGTGAGATACCAGTCTCTTTACAATCATCTTAATGTACTGCAAAAACAGATTATTCCTCCTTTATTTTTCAGAAGTTCTTTAAATTAAAACAGTCTTGGTCTTTGTTTGGGATTTTTTTTTCAAAATCAATATAGTCTCAAACATGGTCATCATTTGAATTTTGTTCAAAGTTTGTCTGAAAGGTAGCCAGCTAAAGACTGATTTTAAATCTATTTTACAGTCATATCTTACAGCTGCAATTTGTTTCACTTACTTTTTCTTTCAAGAAAAAATTATCAAAATTTATATTGCCTTAGTTCCTCCTATGCAATGTATTTATAGTTCAAGTGAAAAGGGCTTAATCAATATATGTGATTTATTCTAAGTTTTTAGATCTAAATTTTAAGATGCTCTCAGTAACAATGTTGTTTTATTGGCTGATATGATAATTTCTTTTCTGACACACAAAGTAACAAGAAAAGGATGAAATTAGTGCAAGTTCTCTTCTTCCCAATTAAGAATCCTAATAATTTGTTTAAATTATGCCAAAAATAGCTAAAGGTTAATAATGGGGTGAATTCTTAATTGCAATTCTTTCTTGCCTCTTGACATAGACAATATTCACTGTTAAACTTTAATTTGCTACATCAAATTAAATTCTTTGTCTTGAATCCAGAACTCTCTTTATGTTTGCTTAATGCTGCTTTTTCTATCCAGAGATATTTGGCTTACATTAAGAAAAACTATTATATAATTCACCCTCTGCTCCTTTAGTAACTATTTAGGTGCCTGTCAGCATGAACACTCTGTACTCATCTGGCAGGTAGGTAAAATAAACCATGAGTCAGAGTCTCTTCTTGCTTACCATGATACAAACTGGGTATGTATTTGTTGAAATCAGTGAAATTACATTTCTGTAAAAACAGGCCATCTATTGGAGGAGAATTAGTCTGACATTATTTTAGTATTATCAAAGTAACTCTTACACACAGAATTACGTTTTAGAAGTGGAGCTCTTCAATGGTTTCAGACTTTTCTCTTCAAAAGAATGTCTCAAACATATCTGTTCAAGACAAAATCTACGCCTTAGTCATTATACGCCTGCATAAGGCATGGTATGACAGAACTATGTTCTCACCTGAAACTTTCAATGGTACATTAATAGTCTTGCCAACAATAGCCTTGATGCATTCTATCAAGAATAGAAGAAAAAAAAAAGACTTTACAACCTTTCAGGAGAACTTTGCTATTACAAAAGTCNCTATTTTTATATGTGTTTTCACAGTTCTGTTAGGGGATATTAAGCAATTGGAACTGTTTCATCTTTTAACTAAGAAACTGTTAATGTCAGTGTTATTTTGCAGGTTGGATTAGGGAAAAAGTAGTTTAGAAAGCAACACATTACACTGCCTTGCATTGAAACAATTTTACTTGATTAATTTTCTCAACATTAATAATGAAAATAAGTGCCAATAGAATCCCAGTAACCTAAAAAGAGTGGCATATAAAGGATTTTGTCCATCTACAGACATGTGCCAGACCTAATCCTATTAGGGAAAAAGAGATCAATTCTATTTTTATGCTGGATCTACATTTGGTGGCAATTCTTTGATACTCAGGAGTACATCTATCTTAGCATGTATGACAAAGTTGTGGAGATGCTTGTTTGCTCAAGATTTACTGTGTGGTTACTGTGATACATTTATTCTATTAAAAGGAAGGTGGCTAGGAAGCACAAGTTTGACTTGCTCTGGATGAACACAAAGAACTATCTGGCATTTTGGGATGGAGAGAAATATTTTTGCTCTAATTGATCACGAACAGAAACAACAGCTCTAGAAAAGAGAGCACTCAGATGGCTCATAGAAGTACAGGGCATTTCTGAAGCCAGCATGAGGTATGAGATTAAAAAAGAAAGGTTCCTAGGAACACAGTAGAATAGATGGGGTAGTTATCAGAAAACTACCAAAAGATGCCAAACTGCATCACACAAGTAGAGGGGAGAACAAGCCTGGCAAGGACAGAGCAGACAGGTAAGATGGTACTTCTTTTTAAGCCCCCTATTCAGATCAAGGCATCACATAAGGATTTGCTATATTTCCAAGTCATTCTATTTTTATTTAGTATGAAATCACTTAAATAAAGCAAAGATTTTGCAACAGAAGCCTTTTCTGTGATGCATTTGCTTCAAAAAGGGAAAAACTAAAAAGGAAGGTCAGCTCCAACTGGTGATCACAGAAGTCTCATCACAGTATATATCAGCAAGAGGTTTATAAAGAAATAAATTTTATACAATATAAAATTTAGCAATTAGTTAAAGCACAGGAGAGACATCTTCACATCTCTGCATCACTACAGAACTCTTTCATATCTAAGAACAAATCACAGAGCATTTTGTACTTTAGGTCTACATAACATGAAGTAGTGGTTTCCCTTTATCATAAATTTGCTTTTGTAAGAGTTCATGGATATTCCAGCCGTGGTGTCCAAATTTCAACCATAGAATGGGCAGGGAAAGTGAGATGTAGTTGAAATTGAAGAGATTGGGTGTGCTTTTAGAAGGCAAACAAAAAAATGTACTGACTAAGAGGCCATAGTCCTTTAAAAGTTATCTTGTCTGTCTAGTGATGATTAAGTTTTGGGCAAATAGCTTCAAGGTCAAAACTTATAAAATGTAACTTTGCATAGGAAACAGGTTGATTTTACAAATGACTGGGAGAAGCTATTTTAATCAGAAGTGGTGTGAACAACTTAAATATGATTATTCTCCCAGACTATTCTATGCTATCACATCCCACTTGTTAGTACAGACTCTGCCAAAATAAGATGTGCTATAATAGAGAGAAAAATAATAAGTCTACATTAAGTTTTCTTTAAGAAATAAACTTCCTGACTATCCTCTGGGAACTACTTTGTTCCAATTACTTAGCTGACAATATCTCCCTCACTGTGCAGAGATCCAGATCTGTCCAGATCTTACTATTATTCACAATTTGTACTATTGCAGAGCCAAAATTTCTAGTCATAGTCAAGTATCTCATGCTTTACCAAAAAGATTCCCTAAAGCATTTCCATTCTAAACATCAAACCAGAAACAAGAGATCCACCTATTTAGTTGGCAGAAAATTTTAGTTCACTCTCAAAAGATTCTGCTTAGAAGCTGTAGGCAAGGGAAAAGCAAGTAATGGGCAGTAGGGAAAAAAAAAAAAAAAAGAAAAAGGAGATGACAGAAAGAGTATCCTCTGGGAATTGTTCCCATTCTTTCAGCTCTGCCATTTTGGGAGTCATTTATAAAGATAATTTTAATGTGCATAATTACTATAGAAGGTGAATATTGCAGGTGTTGGAGAACCTTTTATGTGCTCGCAATGTAATTCTTATTATGGATATGAAAAACGTTATTAAAGAAACCTGTCAGGTATGATAACATTTAAACTAGTTTAAAAAAGACACAGAGACCCATTCACATCACCACTGAACAAAGAACCTGTATTTCATAAGCACTGAACTATGGGGAGCTCAGCCCCACAGAGAGATGTGTAACAGAGGGGCTGATGGAGTCTGCAGCCAGCCAGTCTAACTGGTTCTTCAAGAAAATATTATTGAGCCTCAACTAAGGCTGTGGGAAATGTCTGGAGTAAGGAGGGAAATATACATGTGGTCTTTTCCTTCAGATATTTATGTCTCTGTCTGCTATTTATATTTTGGCAAAAAAATGTATGTGTCACTACATGTCATCATTTATATAATCTCCGAAAGGAAAATCATATAGACAGGCATCCTTCTGAACAATGGCATTAAACACACAGATTTTGAGTGGACCAAGCTAATCATTTAACCTCCCTCACAGATTTTCAATGGAGGGAAATGGGGTCAGTGAATGGGGATTTTAAGGGCACAGACTATCTTAGGGTTTGATAAGTAAAATGAATCTCAAAGAAATCCTGATATGAGACCATACAGCAAGTCTTTTAGGAAACTGTCATTCATTAGGAGTAAAATTTCACTCACTAACAAAGACCCCCTGATGTCTGAGGTTAGGAGCCTTCTGAAGCCAATAAAGATATCATAGGATGTCTAAACTAGAAATAATCACCAGCATTCCACTTAAGAAATAAGAAGTATTAAATTCTGCCTTCTGTAAACCAAGTATTTATCACCTGTATAAATACTCTCATTACTGTTCAGCACCACTATTTTAAAGGAACTCGTAAACTCATAGAGTTTAGTGTTTGTATACCAGTCCTTCAAGTGCACAGTACCATCCCTCACCCAGAAAAAAAAATAATTCTACCATTTGACATAAACTGACGACAGAACCACTTGGAGATTTTGATACAGTTCCACACTGTGACAGTGATATCATCTGCTGCTTAGATTTCTCTTCCATGGATCTTTGGCATAAAACACAATCTAGTCTGTCTCTCTGTACAGCTCAGAGAATAACTGAACATAAACTTAAAAAGTGAAATCCAAATTTGAAGTTCCCAGATGAGTGTTTCAAACATAGGGATTTGGATGAAACATTGCTTACCCTGGCTATTGCCAAACCTTTCAATAATTAAATTTTCCATTTGAAAAGCAGGGAAAATATTAACAATCTTTCTTTACAAAGAACAGCTGAAATTAAACTTGAGAAGGTATTAAATAACAATTGCTAAGTACCTCAACAATACAAAAAGAATACATAGGAGGGCAACATTGATAACTTCCAGCCAGAAAAATTATTTCATAATTATTTTTCCTTCATATTGTAATAACAATAAAATCACTGAGAATAGTTTTCATGGGTGCAACGTGTTTTAAATAAATCCTAAAAATTCTAAATCAAAAAGGTTTTGATTTAGGCAAAGTGAGCACTGCTCAGAGTATTTAATCTTACACTTACTCCCATTCATCTGTGAAAGAAAACAGCTCCATGTAATTCATGTAGCATATCAGAAGGACTTAGTAAGAATGAATTTTATACACATTAAAAATAATTGTCCAATAAATGGCTCACAGTCTACAGATATAGAAATTTTCAGAGAGATTTTTTTTTTACCCTTAAAATTTGCTCATGGGGTAGGTGTTCACTGAAAGAGAGAGTTAAGTAAAGTACTCACTTAACTCTAGTTTTTCAGATGGGCACTGTTGTTTTGGTAATGAGTGTAATGCTATTAGTCAGATATAAATAAGAGATTATTTTTCTGAAATTTTCCCAGTGGAAAAATAAATGACAGGTTATTTCATTTAAAGGAGACAGTTCAGAATTATGTTATTTTCTGGAAAACATCCTTACACAGTAGAATGAAATATCATTAAAATTATTTGGAAATATAGAATCCCTGAAGCTACATTTCTCAAGCAAACCTGCGCTGAACTGAGGCATGTTGCCTAAATCTACCTGTAGATAGTACAAAACATCTGATATGCAAATACTCACAGGTGGCAGATTTTCACATTCTGATTTCAAAAGGTATAGAGAAATAAAATTGTATCATACTGTCCAAACATACCTTAACATATGTATATAGATATGTATTATTTGTCCAACAAGTGATTTATTGTGTTTGATCTGAATTTTGTAATAGGCATCTGCCTGTTTTGTTGTACTTTTATTGTATTATCTAACATGTAAACAGAGCATCTCCATTACTATTCTGTTTATCAGCAGGTGTTGAACTGAATTATCTCTGTTACCTCTCTTTGGAGAGAGGTAGGGAGATTGTGGATAGCAAACCAGATTAAATTGGTAATAAGGGGAATCAGAAGATATTCGACATCTGCTAATGAAAATTCAGAGCATGGAAGCAATCTAGAATCAGTCAGAAATAAATTCATGAAGACATAATATAGGTGCAAAATTCTCAGCATTGGTCTGCTTTGCTCTACAGGTTTACCCTAATTTGCATTGTGTTCTTTGGTAATGTAGACATACCAGAGACTGCCTCCTTTAGAAGAGGCCTAACCTAGGAATAATTAAGAATGAGAAGCAACAGCTGCTTTTTTATCTGCATGTCAATTTCTTTATCTAGAGAATTCATCTAATTTGGCGTAGAGACATCATTCAGAGCTGTCACTCAGTAAAGCAGGATTGTTGGCACCCAAAGGAAAAAAATTAGAGAACTAATCGAGGTTACTTTCCAGACAAACAGATCACATTTTTTTTATTGGGAGAATTCTTGGATGTATACATTGGTTGTGTAATACTCTTCTGATGGTAACATGATTACATGGGAACCAAAATATATATTTACTTTAGTTTTCATAATTGTCTAGGTTCTCAAGCAAAAACGAGGAGTTATAATTTCTGATTTTGCTGAACTGTTTACACATCACTGAGAGAGAGTCTGGACCCACAAGGACTGCTCAAATAATATGGATGTGGCAAATTTCAGAGACTAAATGCAGAGAAGGCAGTATTTAATTTTCCTTTAGCTGTTCTTAGACTCCAACCCTATGGGAGGAGAAAATTCCATGCCAAAGTCAGCTGAACGGTATGATATTGTGTGGTTAAACAGATCATGCCTTCCTATTGATATTATTGATTCTGTGTGTACTCAGATCATTTAATGAGAAGCCTCTTTTTGTGACAGACTGACACTGCTTCCATGGGATGGAACTAAACAAATTTCTTAAGAAATTAATTCTTCTTTTTTTGCATAGAATTGACATAATGGAGTGTTCTGGCAATAGCACAAATGGTAAGTAGGAATTATAAATTAAGAATCTGGTTCATTCCAAAAATTTTTAACATATGCATTACTAAATCTTGGTGTTCTCTCTCCTTTTAATGCTTGTATAACATAGGTATGAGAAAGCACGATAATTTGCAATCATTTTTCTTAAGGCAGTACAGGCAAACTCTGTAATATGTGTGGAAGTAATGGCTGAATAATTCTATTCCTGTATCAGTTTTACCTTGCAGTGTGTTATTCCAGGTAACATGGTTTCCACACCGTGGTTACTCAATACTCCTGCATTAAACACACAAAAATACATTGGCAACACAAAGATTTTGCCCAAACAGTGTTTGAATGTGCTCCCCCACTCTGTCTTCCAACATACATCTTCAAAGTAAGTGGAGAAGTGAGTAACTTTAAGTGAAAAGCTACAGTACTTCTTGCACTTCAGCATGTCTGCCTAACACCGTTTTACTTCCTCTTTCTTTCTTCCTTTTCTGGTGTTATTTTTTAATTATGAAACATTTTTGTGTTTTAATAGACCACTTAAGCATACTTCATAAAAGGGTTATTGTGAGCAGGTATGCTGTGAGTCAATGATACCACGCCTGACCTCAAGTACTGTATCATAGGCCTTTAGTTTTTAATGCATGAGGAAATTTAGTTACCATGGCTATAATTACCATAATTTTACAGCTATTAATTTGTCTGTAGCATTCATTTCCATAATCTAGAATTTGAAACAAAAACATGATCTTCACTTTGTTGCTGGCAAGAACAGAATTATTATGAAACTCCTAAAAGGCATTTTTTTCTCCCTTTTTCGCCTAATCTCTCCAGACATTTTCCCTCTTATTAAATTCAAGCACCTGTGAAATGGTCAGACACTAAGAAGATAAAAGCAAATGTGAGGCAACCTTCATCCATGCTGAACAAATAATATATTATAAACAGGTTTTTTAGTTGAAGTTACAGAGCAAATTAAGAAATACCTAAAGCTATAATTTACCAAAAACATTTTTCTTAAATTTCTGACAGTTTCATTTAGCTGACTAATTAAATTGGCTTGTAGGCATTTCAGTAACGTAGTCTTATAACTGCACCACCATTTGCAAAGAAAGTGTAGGTGACTTTTCTGTGGAAACTTGTTAGTTATTTTCTATCCCACTGAATATTTGATCAGGGTCATCTGGTCATACTTTATTGAATCAAATGAGAATGTGAAGCTTTAGTTAAAGTAATTTTTAAAATGTACATGCTAACAGTCTTATGAGATAAAACATCAAAATACATGTTGCCAAGGAAAGTAAGTATTCAGGATTGCAAATTTTCCTTTAGAGGTGTATTTTCTAGGACTAGTAAAAAAAAATTAGCATGATAAAAGTCAATATTCTCACTGAAATCAATCCAGTATCACCTAACTGCAATAGCTAACACTCAATACAATCAAACTATATAATCATAACTTATTTTTTCTTTAAATTGGAAGTTTAAAATATTTTAAAGGGTGCATTATGTCTATATTATAAATGGATGCCAATAATTTAGTAAACAAAAGGCTTTCAACTAAGAAAGTTGGTTTGGATGAAAGTGAAAATAGAATTCTTTCCTGTGTGTATTACCTAACACAAAGGAACACAAGAAGTGAAATAATTTCTAGAACAGTGAAATTTATTCTTCCTTCCCACTTTCGAGGGTAAATAAAATTGAGCACCTTCATCATTCCATTCAAATCATGACAGCTACTTCCAAACAATTTTGCAAGCATGCAATCTACTGCTGCATCAGAAAAACTGTACCATGAAACATCCTACAATCTTGTAAAAGTATAATAAAGATTAAATCCTTGATAATGATCAAAACATTGATATATTCTCTTTACTTTGAAAACAGCTTGGTATCTTGCCATATAAAAGAGAAAGCACCTGACAAGTTTTAATAATGGCTTTCTTTCACTATAACTGTGTTTCTGCTTTAAAAAAAAAAAAAAACAGAAACAACCAGTGAAAGATATAATGTTAAGAGCTGCAATTATGTGATTATTTTACAAAACAGTAGGTTTTTATAGGGAATCATTGAAACAGAACTGTTATGTGTCCAATGCAAATCACAACAAACCAGAATAAGAGGAAATTATATTTTTGTATGAATAATAAAGGGATATCTTTGAGGGTTTTATTCATTTAAGAAAAATAATAAAAAACAAAATAGCAAAAATTTCTGTTCCTGGGTAAGATAATATTGTGGGCTTTGAGAAAAATACAGCAAACATAATTTGTGTATCAACTGACTTAATCAACTGATTCAAGCAAGCTTTCTCTGCAGGATAACTATTTAAAATCCATTAACTAGAATTAAGAAAGGTAAAATGAACAACTTTTATTTAGCTATGTCCATGATTATATTAGAATCATTACGATTCTGTGATTAGCGATAAAAACATAGTGCAATTTCTCTTCCCCAATCCAAAACTTGCCTACACTATCATACCACTGTTCCAGTAGCCACGACATTTTCAATATTTCGTAATATAGTGTTATAATACTATTAATTCTCCAGCAGCAGCTGCTCATTTTCAGGCCTGCAAGACTACATATGACATATTATATTCCTCTTGAGCTGCAGTTCAACATGACAGGGAAAAAACTGCTATGATTGCTGTTATTGCTGCCACCAGAGAAGATCACAAGCGGTGTGAGGTTAGTTCCGCTTAAGGGAACTGCACAGAAAGCAGCTCCAAGTCAACTTTGCTTCTCTCAACTCCAAACTTTGAGAGCAGACACAGTAGGTTAGAGTGACTTTGGAGTGTTTGAAATCTCACCAGCTAGATACCTGAGGACAGGGAGAGAACAGAGTATGGCTGCTCTGGGACCTGCTGCCTGGGTTGGTGCCTTCTTCCTACTCTGTTGCACTTGCCTAAATTACCTCTATATTTAAATATAAACTTGGTTAGGGTCATTAGTCTTTTAATATAATGTATTCAATATGAGTTGACTCCACTCCCCTAAAATGTTTTATTTAGTGAGGATGAAAGTCTCATTTTCTAGAGGAAATTAGTCTCTAGCATAGCAACCTTTGAAGATTGTATCAAATATGATTTTCAAAGTTTTGGCTTAGAGAGGAGGCTCCTGTAGGCTCACGGTATTCACTGAATCAGATTTGTCTAGAAAGGTTGTTTTGAAACTTCTAATTAGAAGACTGGAAGAACTGAATGAGACTCGACTAGACTAGAAGAGTTAAGTTCTGGAAAGGACCTTCAATGATCATCTAATTCAATTGCCTGACTACCTCAGGCTGAGCAAAAGTTCGTGTCCAGTCTTTGCAACTCTCTCGGCAAATTAATGTTCCCCAGCAATTGGATCTAAACCTCCCCTGATGCCTCTGTGAACCCTCCCTAGGCATCTTATCACAGCATGTCGGGGAGGAGTGATCAGCACCTCACTCTCCACTTCCCCTCCTCAGTAAGTTGTACAGAGCAAAGAGTTCACCTCCTCAGTCTCCACAAACCCAGCTGAATCTGTCATGGGAAGGTGTGTCTTCTGACATGGCCCAATGACTCAATTTGCATGCAAGCTCATGATTGCCCAGCCTTATAGACTTGGGTTTCATTTAAGAAATCCTCGTTGTCTTATCTAAAAGGGTGTTTTGATAGTTGGTTGAGGGTGTGTGGGGTTTTTTGAGGCTTGATTTGATTAGGAAGTAGCGATTCATTACATCATTTGCACCAATTCTGGGATCACTGAGCTAATAAATGTTTCTAGTTCCTCAAAATCCTAGCACTGGGAAAGCTAAAGTAAACTAAACTAAAATGCCCTCAGGATTTTGAGACATCTGTTTGGAGCCAGTAAGTTTAAAAGGATTTCCACTTCACTCCAAGAGACGTCTAGAGAGTGATGGGATCTGTTAGTGTTGAAGTGAGGGAAAATGTCCATTGCCACAATAGCTACAAAGCTCTGAAGCTTTACCATCAAGGGTTTACTCTTCCCAACACTGAGAGCTATTTGATCCCCTCAGATATCTTCTGGCAAAGCTGTTTCCAAGCACGCCTCGAAGCAGGCAGTGGAAAGCTCAGCTGGAAGACTTAAAATAATTCAAAACACCCATTTAGGTAAACATCTGCCATGGAGTTCATGACCACTAAGAGCATGAGGGGCCTAAAATAACAGGGCAGTTATGATGCCTTAAATTTTAGCTTTTATGTTTTCCAGATTCCCTGCTGTTTCGAGTGTAGTTTTAAGCTTCATATTAAGTGCTAGTAGGTAGTAGGTAGACAAAACAAATCCTTTCCTGCTGGAAACCAAGGACAACTTTCAGGCCCAAAAGCATAAACAACGATGGACTGAAGAGAGAAACAAGAAGGATGAGACTTCACAGCCTGAAGTTGTAATTGGACAATTAAACCCCAATATGCAAATGGACCAAAACTTAAAAAAGTGTAAGGCCTCGTGACGGGGGCCATATTGTGATTATTCATGGTCTACCTGGTCAGGCTCTGGTGCCTAAGGTGTATCCTGGGGCCTTTCAATAAATATCTAAGTTATTCTCTAGCTCTGTCCAGTCTCTGTTTCAGGTCAGCCTTCCCAAGGCATCAGTTGCTTCAAAAATGTTAAAAACGTTCCAAGTCCCAAGCAGATCACCATAGTGAAAATGCAATAAGTATGTAAGAACTTTAAGAAAAAATCATTCATATTTCATTCTACATAATATTCTTATTTCTAATGTATTTATTCAAACTATAGATCTACAGACTGAAATGATACTGAGAGATTGCATATGCCAAAAACATGTAAAATAAATGGAAGTTAAAACACTCCCATTTTAACATTTAGAGTATCACATAAAAAAATAGTCTTCATTGTGAAAGCCATAGGTAACTGGAAAGAGGAAATTTCTGAGTAAAAACTCACAACACTACCCTTTTCTTCCTCTTTCTTAAAGTTATTTATTATAGATATATAGAGATATATAGATATATATGTAGACATATATAGATATATAGAGACATATAGATGTATAGAGAGAGACATAATTCTAGGGCACAGATCTTTGATCTGATCCAGTAGGGTACTTCTTGCACATCATATTAAATCTATGTAGTCTAAAGACAGACACATCAGAAGTGAGAATATTTGTATTTAAATGTACCGCATCTTTATGATACCTGATTACTAATTATACTTGATTTAGCTCTGATCATCTCTTTGATGTCCTGATTTCTTAAATTTCACACAGCCTTTGTCCAGGGCTTTTTTACGGACTTTATTACTGTAACTCCTCATGTTTTATAATCATTAATGCTAAAATTTTCCTTAATTCCATCTAGAAGTAGCTTAATTAAACCATAGAACTGAAATAAATAATAAATTGATAAAAAAGCAAAACAAAATTAAACAAAACATGAAAAAACAATAGTACCATGATTTCTTTTATTCCAGTGTGTGAAGAGGGCCTGAGCAATACTGTTTTCTGGTGAGAGTGACCCATAATAATATTTCGTGTGAGCAGTGAAACAGACATATGTAAGTGCCTGGCACTTGGCCAGTGTCAAATCATGACAGGTAGAACCCATGTTACTATTCATGGGTTTTTGAAATTATTTTGTTTCTTTCTATGTGACGAATCAAATATATCAAGCAAAAAATGAGAAGCCTTATGTGTCTTTTAGTTTTGAAACTTATTTGAGCAACTAATGGATTAAAACATTTTTTAAATGATTGACAGTCTGATATGTTGCTTAAAACATAGTCTGCCCTTTATAAGTAATTTTTCTAGGACAATACCTTTAAACTATATTATAAAAGCGAGAAAGATTAACACTTTAAGGATTTCTATAAAAGGTGTCTGAAAATTTTCAGAAAGAGTAGTTATACATGGGAGAATTAAGTGTGGTAAAATACTAATGCCCTGATCTAGTTCTGTCATTTTTTTCGGGGAGGTTGCAAAAAAAAAAAAAAGCAACTCACTTTCCTGTCACTGCAACTAGATACAGAAAAAAGAAAGATAAAATATAAAGGCATGTAGTAAATAAATCAACTGACTTCAACAGTTCCCATCACTATGATCTCTTGAAATATGAGTGTTGTTATGGCTTTTCAGTATAGAATTTCTTCTGCTCTGCCCTGTCAAGCTGTTGGCCTCCTCAGCTGTTAAGCCTGGACAACCAAAGCAACTTTGAAACAACTTCTTTCAAGATGCCCCAGTTAAGAGAAAAAAAAGCTTGTACTGCTAGAAACCACACTGTATCCTGTCTTGATAACAATATTCATCAATAATTGATAGAAGGAGGGAACCCTCATAAGGCTTCTCACACAAAGCCGATTAACCTCCAGGGATAATTCTGTTATATAGACATTGATCACAACACTTCATATAAAGCACAGCAAGGTTTCCAAAAGTTCATGATCTCAGAACTCTGGCAATCACATAGAAAAACTGATGTATAAAAATCTATAGGGAAAGGAAGTAGAACTAGCCTAAAGAAAATGCCATTGTCTTAAGGGAGTTTTAAAATCTCCCAGAGAAGCTAATTGTATGGAATTGGAATACTGTAATCACTTACTCCATGTTAGGGGCTAAATGATGATCAATCTGGCAGAAAAGCTGGTTACTGGGTTTGTGATGCAGAACCTGTTTTTCAAAAGCCACTGACGTGTTCCACATCTGAGTATGATATACTCTCCTGTTTGATCAGATTCTTGCTAGATATTGATCTAGCAAACCCTCTCCTTATTTATGGCAGTTTCTGCTCCCATTCTCAGTTTATAACAGAATATGACAAAAGGAACCATTTTTTGACTGTTATTTTACGTTTGCATTTTGTGCATTTATTTTTTTTTTTTTTTTAATCTGTAAACAGAAACAGAGACATTCATTTTCTGAATACAGGATTATAATACATAGACTTATAATTAATAATACATAGATTTTCATATCATGTGGAGGTTTATGTATATACACACACTTATAAACGTATTTATACCATACATATACACACACATTATTTTACACACAAACACTGCATATCTGAGTCAATACTGAGGAGCTGCTTTATCTGTTTGAGGGGGTTTTTGTTTGTTTTTGGGGGGTGATTTGTAGAATTATAGGCAAAAGATATCTCTGGAAGTGAGGGTGACTGATGAAAAGAGGTGAGAGGAGTAGGGAAACTCGCCCAGCCATGAGTCTGTTCAGGGCAGATACTGAATAGCAGGCCACGTGAAGGACCTCAGAGTCTTTCAAGCTCTGTTTTAGGTCATTCCATTCCAATGCTGTGGAGACGGATAATGAGAATATCACACAATGAGGGAAACTGCATTTTGAACATGTGTTTTATCTACATAATAGAAAAATGGATATTTTGAAGAAAACTATAATTAAGAGCCTTTATAAAATGAATCAAAGAGATGATAGGAAGAATACATACTGTGTACATCTCAAGTGAGTTTGGAAAATTATGAACATTTTAACAGTGAGAAGATCCATGTGAATGCAGCTTTTAATATATTTTACCTGCTGCTTATACTTTTCTAGTTCATTCCAAAAGAATAGCAGTCAGTTGCTAAAGCAGTTCAAAACGCCAAGTGAGTTGTAACTAAATTGGCAATGAAGAATGACTTTGAGTCACTTCCACAAATGTCTGAACCTTCCTTTTAAAATTTAGCCACAAATAGAAGGAGGAAACCAACATAAGGCTTCTGACACAAAGCAGATGAACCCCAGGGATGTCTGCCACAGAGACTTTGATCACAACGCTTCATATAAAGCACAGAAAAGTTTCCAAAAGTTCACGATCTCAGAACTCTTGCAAACACACAGAACAACTGAAAAAGCAAAAGGAAAAAAGAAGAAGAAGAAAAAAAAAAAAAGTAATTGACTACAAGTGGTTTGAAAAGAGCTAGAAAAGAGTGGGATAGAGAAATCCAGGTCACAAGCCTCCACCCTGGTATTCATCCATCACCAATACCCTGGGCAACACCCAAGGCACCAGCACTTACACACACACTGGCATGGCACAAAAGCCAGTAAAACAGAGCCAGTGCATGTTCAGCTGCATAATCCCTGTAGACTCTGAGGCTTTGCATGTTAAAATTCTGTTCCTAAGATCTTTTCCTGTTGCAGATAAAACCTTTCAAAAGGAGTCCTTGGGGATGTTTCTGAGGATGCAGTTTATGGTCTGAGTCCTTTTTTTGAGGGTAACTAGCTTGTAAGCATATACAGAGGCAAAAATATCTAAAGGTACCTATAAGGAGAGCTTTAAACTAGACTTACTGGGAGAAAAGTGTGGAATTTTGAGTGATAGAAAAGAGACAGGGGCTACTGATGCTCTAGTAATTAAGAGGGTGATGCCTTAAGTTTCAGCTTTCATATTTTTCTGATCCTGTACTGCATTAGTATGTAACTTTGAATTTCATATAAAGTGTTAGCAAGTTCTCTTCATGGTTTAGTTGGACAAAACGATCCTTTTCCAGCCTGAGAACCGAGGACACCATTACAGCTTCAGATCCTAAAAGTGTAAACAGTGAATTGAAGAGAGCAATCTGAGAGGATGGGATGTCATAACCTGAAGCTGTAATTGGACAATTGATCCCAATATGTAAACGGACCAAAACATATAAAAGCATGAAATATGTGTGACTTGCCATTCATCTTGGGTGTAGCCTCAGCCAGGCTCTTGTACTGCCCAAGGTGTATCCTTTGAAGGCCTTTTTAATTAATACCTACTTTATTCCTTTAACTATGTCTAGCCTCTGTTCTAAGTAGCATCTCAAGGCATCAAGGGGAACACCTGTGATATAGCTCTGTGTTGCATTTTCATGGCAAGGTTTTCGTGGGACAGCTTTCTACAAGAAGACACCAGGAGCTGTCCCCATGTCTGAGAGCCAATTCCAGCTGGCTCCAAGAGAGACTCAGTGACAGCACAGAGGTTCCATTGCAATCTGTGTAGGACCATGATGAGCAGATATCCACCCTGTAGTCTGTGAAGGACTCCATGCTAGAGCAAAAAGCTCAAGCTGAGATTCAAGCTGAAGCAGGCTCCTGGAAGGTACTGCAGTCCATGGGGAAGCCCAGACAGAAGCAGCTTTTCTGGCAGAAACTTTGGTCCATGGGGGAGCCACACCTTCCTGAAGAACTGCAGTCCAAGATCTTATTGGAGACATTTGTGAAGGACTGTGTTATGTTGAAGAGACACAATACTACATCAGGAGAAAAGTGTGAGGAGGAAGAAGCAGTGGAGATGGACTGTTGCACTGCTTCTGTTTTGGAGGATAAAGAAGAGTCATGACTTAGGATTAATTTGGAAAGAAAGGAGGGGCAAAGTGAAGTTGGGTTTAATCTTGTCACAATCTTATTCTCATGTCAGTTGGCAATAAATTAAATTAATTTTCCCAAACTCAAGTCTGGTTTGCCTGTGACAGTAATGGGTGATTTCTCTGTTTGTACTACGACCCATGATCTTGTCCATTTTATTTTCGTCTCTTGTCCTGCTGGACAAGAGGACTGAGTGAATGACTTGGTGGCTCAGGGTGTGGCCAGGGGACTCAAACAGGTGTATTTCTCTAAAAGAATGACAGCCCTACCAAAATGTCTCTATATCTATGCCCATAGCATGGCACCCTAATTCCAAATGGGTTAGAGTTTAGTTCTTTTCAGTAGTTGATACAATGCTGTGTTTTGGATTCAGTATAGGAATACTGTTGATAATACATCAGTGTTTTGGTTGATGCTAAGCCTTTCTTAACTTTAGTCAGGGATTTTTTTTCAGTGTCTTGCACTCTGCCAGTAAGGGAGTGCACAAAACCCTGGGAGGGAGCATAGTCAGGGCAGGTGACTCAAACACTACAGAATATCATGCCCAGAATCTAAACTGAGGGAGTTACCTGAAACAAGGGCTAGTCACGGTGCACTATGGGGGTTTGGCATCAGTCAGCAGGTAGTGAGCAACTGTTTTGTGCATCACTTGTTTTCCTTGGGTTTTCTCTTTTTTTTAAAAAACTAATTCATTATCATCATCATCACTGTCATCATTGTTATCATTGTATTTCATTTTTTTTCCAATTATTAAACTGTTTGTATCTCAATCTACAAGTCTTCTGATTTTCATCTGCATTCCACTGGGGCCAGAGTGTGAGTGAGTGGTTGTGTAGTAACAAAAATTGCTATATACCGTTCAGAGGGAACAAGCAAGGGAGAAGAGAGGCTTCCCTGTCTGTAAACAATGGATTGAATGCACAAAACTGCTTTGAAAAGCAGCAGCCAATGGGTTGAGAGTTATAGGTAAAAATTTGAAGGCCAAGCTAACAAGCGTTACTGCAGGCTGTGGGATAGAAGGGAGTATGGTGATGTAGCATTCTTATGTCAGGAAGATACACACTCACAGCCACTGATCCTATTGGGAGACTTCAGTCATCCTGACATCTGCTGGAAAAGCAGCACACCAAGACATAAGCCATCCAGCAGACTCTTGAGATCTGTCAAGGGTATCTTCTAAATTCAGTAATATGCTACTAGAAAAGAAGTATTACTGGACCTAAATCTACCTTCTTTTGGTTGATAAAACATGACCCTGGTCCTGTCACTACAGGCCCTTGGAAAAAAGCCCTCACTGACTTTCTTGTAGGCCCCCTTCAGGTTATGGAATTGTTGGGGTTGTTCAATAACAAGGAATAACTTACGGCAATGTTTAAACCCTAAAGAGGCTTTATAAGAAAGATGGAGAGAGACTTTCTACAAAGGCCTGTAGTGACAGGAAAAGGGGCAATAGTTTTAAAATGAAAAAGTATGATTTTAGATTGAGCATAAGGAAAACATTTTTTACTATGCTGATATTGAGACACTGAAATAGACTACCCAGAGAAATCTGTGGATGCCTCATCACTGGAAATGTTCAAGTTCTGTCTGGCTCGGACTTTCAGCAATCTAGTCTAGTGGAAGGTGTTCCTGCCCATGGCAGGAGTTGGACAAGCTGGTTATAGACTCCTCCAAACCCAAACTGCTCTGTGCTTCTATGACTGGCATCTTGCACTGGTTATCCCAAGCCAACACACTCCATTGTCACTTCACAGGGAATCACAACTTAATCACACATGAAACATTTTTGAAGTACTAGAAGCTGTGTGATAATACCTTCCACCATAGTATCTGCAAGACCAAGGGAGAAGCAGCAATACAGACACGTGCTTCTGCAGTTGAATTTCACACTGTTAGGCAAGTCTGAATAGTATCAGTAGTTATTAATCACTCAGAAACACTACTGTGAATCGAGGAATATAGACCAAAATATAAATTAAGATAAACCACCTTATATTAAACAACAGATACTACCAGTGTGTTCCATCAGTAATTTTTAATTGAATTCCCTACAGCAATTTGTTCTTTGATCTAAGCACAGTGATAAAGCCATTGTGATTTTTAATTGAATTGTGTTGGTGTGATGCTAAACTCACATACAAGACATAGGCACATTTGAAGATGTAATTTTATGCACAAGGATCACTCCTTGTGAACTGCTTCTTGTACAGCTGCACTAAATCACTGTGTTGTGTTGCATAATATAACAAAATAGGCTGTTTAAATTAGAATTGCAGGAGGGAATTAATTAGTAAATATTTCATCCAGGAAACGTATGCAACTATCAGGGCCTCAGCCTGAAGAAATGATAAGAATTTTTAAGGACAGAATCTGGACTTTAACAGCAGATTGTGGTGGTGATAAGTAGCCAAAAATGTGATATTTGCAACAGTATATTTCTGTTATTTTCTGTACAAATACAGAAAATATATTTTCCTGCTATTTATAAATACTAAATATTTAATCAAAAGACTGAACTAATCTTATTTGCATAAAACCAAAGCAACTAAAAAAATCTTATTTTAAATTAATTTATAGGTGAGGAGAAAATCTGTCCATTCTTACCAAAGATGGCAATAGCCTTTTCACACCTAACACAACACTGTAGTTTCTATGAAGGTCTGGAACTTAGAGTCTCAGATAAAGGATAACTCTGTTCTCCACAAAACTTGCCTAAAGATTTACAGCTATTTATACATGCCTCCTTTATGATACATCACTGCTAAGATGAATGATGCCACTCACAATTCCACTGAGATTTTCAGAGGTCTTTATAATGTGTCTCTGTACCAAGGTATAACCATCTCTAAAGTAAAAAAATTTGTGAATGCTGAAAAATTTCTTAACATTTTCTTGAGGTAGGTTCTTTCTGTAAGTGAGTAGCCTTGTAAAAGCAATTTATAAATAAATAAATTGCTAAACAACAAAAATCTCTGCAGAAAAAAATGCATGTAAAATTGTATATAATATCATCAAAATTATAAAGCTTTCTATTTATTTAGAAAAGCAACTGGTTTTTATTACTAAATCACTGCTTTTATCACAGAATCATAGGATGGATGAAGTTGGAAAAGGCTGCTGAAGAGCGTCTTGTCCAACCACCCCTACACATTAATATCACCTAGAAAATGGTGTCCAGGACCAAGTCCAGCTAAGGTAAGAAATTTCACAACTGCTTTGGGCAATCTGTGACAGCGCTCAGGCATCCTTCCAGTGAAAATATATTTTCTGACATTCAGATGGAGTGTTTTTCAGGCAGTCTCCTGTCCTGTCACTAGGCACTGTTGAAAAGAGCCTGGTGCTGTCTTCTTTGTAGCCCCTCTTCAGGTATTTGCACACACTGACAATATTTCCCCTGAATCTTCACTTCTCCAGCCTGAACAGCCCAGCTGTCTCAAACTTTGCTCAGATGAGATGGTCCAGTTCCTTTGCCATCTTAGAGCGGAGTAGAGGGGCAGGATCCCCTTCCTGGGCCACAGTCAGCACTTTTCCTATTGCAGGCCAGGATACCCTTATCTTTCTTTGCCACAACAGTACTATGTTGGCTCCTGTTAGACATGGAGCCCACATTGGAGAGGAAATCTTATAGAGGAGACAGTCCACAGACCTTCTCCATTGTTTAGGAAACTTAGATTTTAAAAGAACCTAAACTTTCAGTATTGATATTTCCTGGTAAGATTGATTTAGAAGGATATTTTGTTTGCTTAATCTGCTTTGTGAGATATGCTAAGTTCATTCACTATTTTTCTTTATGGATATGCTTTTCCATACATAATGTATCACGCTTTCATTCCATCATCTTTGCATTTTAGTTTACCATGCTTATATTATCTCAAGTTTGAATGTTTTGTTTGCTTTTGGTTTCATATTAAAACAGTAAAAAAACATTCTTAGCAGCTTTTGAAGATGTGCAAGTTTTTTAACAATTCATCAATTTTTATTGCAATGAACATCAGTATTATTGAAATTTGCTATCAGCAACTGCTATATATACTTGAGCACTTCCTGACATATTCTGGCTGTTCTACAATGGTTCCTATGATTTCCTCTAGTCAGTTTTAGCCAGCCTTAGACTTCAGTTGGACTGACTGGATTTGGGTAGATATTCCCTATTGGAATAGGCTGGTGGCACAAATCTAAACCTAAGTTCCTAGTAAATTCTTATTCCTTACTATGCACCACAAAAAAAAAAAAAAAAATTGAAATAGAAAAATATGGTCAATAAAAATCTGACCTAAATATCTCAGTGACATGGAATTATTCTTATATTAAGATATTTGTTTATGCATACTTTCTTGGAGTTTTTTCTTGGTTTTGTTATTTTTTTTTCTTTTCTTCATTAGTATTTAGTTTGAGATTTCATTCTTCTGTTCCTTGTGTCAACAATTTTCCATTGACAGTGGCAGGTATAAATCAAAAAGGCATGGACGAACTGCAAGTATCTTGAAGTAAGGCAGCAGGAGATACAGAGAGAGACAGATTACATTTTAAAAGCTGCTAACTACTTAATTAAAATGAAAGAGGTGTTAATCTTTGAGATTTTGTAGTCACCTGTTTACATTTACAACAAGTAAATTAACCTTCTTCCAAGAAGTTCCATGAATACTATGAATGACAGTTGTAAAACTGGATATAGTACTCTAGAGGTGATGTAATGTGTCAAGAAAATTATCAAGTAAAATGAGCACCTTCCTCAATCTACTTACTGTCTGTACTTCTAATCAGGTTTCTGTCCACTGGTATCTCCAGGGCTTATTTATTCAACAGTTCTTCATCAGTCAAGTCACTGCTTAGGCAATACAAAGGGCTAGTCTTTGTACCATTAAAAGGGGTTATTCCATACCTGTCACAGACATGTTGTCCATGGACCTTTAAAAAGCTGTTATCAACCACATCCTAGTTTGGTTCACCCACAAATTTTGTGAGGACTCAACCACAGATGAATAGGATACATTGAATAGGATAGGTTAAAGACAGAATCCAAAGAAATTCTCTATAACTGGCCTCCAGGTTGAGCACGATGACAACAACCCTCTATCCTCAAACCCCTCCAGTCTTTTTGGCCATTTAGTAGGTTAGCTATCCAAGCCACAGTATTCCAGACTGAATCACTGAAACACAGAATTATAGAATCATCTCAGTTGGAAGGAACCTCAAAGATCACCTAGTTCCAGCCCCCTAGACCAGGTTACTCAAAGCCACATTCACCCTGGTCCTGAAAACTTCCAGATATGAGGCACCCATAATATTTCCGGGCAGCCTGTTCCAGTGCCCTAAAACCCTCAAATTATTTTCGTTTCTAATATCTAACCCAAACCTACTCTCCTTCAGTTTGAAGACATTCCCATGTGTCCTGTCACATGTCCTTGTAGATAGTTCCTCTCCATCTTTCTTGTGGGCTCCATTCAGGTACTGGAGGATACTACCTTTCCCCACTAATCTCCACAACCTTTCAGTAATGACCGAAAGCAAACTAACAGTATCCTCAGACAGCTCTCTTCACAAGAAGATGTTTTGGTTTTCTCATTGTTTAACCCCAGATGAAAACTAAGCCTCACACAGCTATTCATTCACTCCCCTGTAGTGGGATGGGGGAGAAAACCAGATAAGTAAACTTGAGTAAGCTCATTTTAATAGGTAAAGCAAAAGTCATGCATGCAAGCAAATAAAAATATTTAATTCATTCACCACTTCCTGTGGGCAGGTAGGTGTCCAGCTGTCCCCAGGAAAGCACGGATCCATCATCAGTAATGGTGACTTGGGATGACAAAAGCCATTGCTTCAAATATCTCTTTTTCTTCTCCTCCTAGTTTATACGCTGAGCATAATGCCATGGGTATGAAATATCCCTTTGATCAGTTGGGGCCAACTGTCCTTGCCCAACTGCTCGTGAACCTCCAACCTACTCTGTGTTAAGCACTGCAAAAAAAAAAAAAAAATTCCTGTACTATCAACAATCTTTTCAGCACAAATCCATAACAGTGCCAAAGCTGCTAGTGAGAAGAAAAGAAAGTCCACCCCAGCCTAAACCAGCATAACTTTTTGTACAGAATTGCTTATATTGAGTGAGATCCTTCTAAGATTAGTTTGACCTCATATACCAAAATGATATCCTAGCACAGGACTATGGGTCTAAGCACACAATCAACGTAAATTATTTTAGAAAAGTAAAATTCACAGGGAAAAGAATATATAAAAACTACCTCTACCACCACTCCTTGAATTCTTCTTCTACCTTCTACACACACATCTGTGTTAGAGGTGTAGAGGAGAATGATGCTGCACAGAAGTGTTCTGATTTTTAATATAATTCAGTAAAATCAGGTTTTACAAAATTCAGAGGGAAATAACTTTCTATGCATGGATTTGCCAAAGTACAGGTGTAACTTTTCATTTAATATTCTTATAGACATATCAGATACAATGACATTGCTAAGCTCAGATAAATCTCTCCTGGCAGCTCATTCAGACTAATATTAGCACTGAGAACATAATACAGGTGATTTTATTTCTATTTTATTCTCCTAAAATTAATACAATCTCATATAAGAAATATATCATATTAATATTTAAACCAACCAAAAGCTTTTGCAAAAACAGATATTATTTATTTCCTTGACTGTCATTAACCATACAGATTCCAAGTGACAACCTTGAAATTCAGGATTTAGTAAATTTTTTTTTTTCCTTTAGATACTCCAGCAATTTTGTCTTTCATTTAAAAATACGCTATATCTCCAAACACATCACAGCCTACAGTGATAATAGTTTATAAATAAACATTGTTATTCATTTGCATTTTGCAATTCCTGTAAAAGATGCATTAGCCTTCATTATTCTGTTCATGATCCTGATAATAATTTCTACATTGTCTTTTTTAATTGCTTTCCGAGTTCACAGCACTTCTTCTACATAATAATCCTACATTTACATTGAATTCTTTATCCTTAAAGATACCAAAGCCCTTCAAAAAATGTGAGCTGAATTCTATCCTCTGTTTTATCCAAGCACCCACCAGCTGCAAAGAAATTGAAAATCTCTGAGGAGATAATTTGATAACTTGAATAAAAGAAAATTGATCACTTCAGCAGAAAATACAGAACTAGTTCAAACTGGTAAGAAGTGGCTTCCTGTATTTAATTTGTTTTTCTTCTGGGATTGCTCATTTTTTCATAAACAGGCCTCCCTAGTCAGCTGGAAGTTCACATTAAGGTTTGTCATTATCAAAGGTTGCTTTTTCTTCTAATTTCATGCCAGTTTTCACTGAATTGCTTTATCTCTGTTCTTTTATCATGCTCTGCTTTATTGCTCACCCCGAGTTTTTCATAACCTCTTAAGGAGATCCAATAATATCACAGTTCCAGGTAATTTCCAATTTACCATGTACAGGGTGGATCCAACATGTTAGTCACCATATTACAGGTTTTTGCCTAATCACGGTATTCTAGTAGCTTTCACCAAAAATATTCATGTGCTCTCTAACAGTATTGTAGGCACCATGTAACATGCATGCTCCTAATTTCGTATTTTCAGAATCTGGTATTTGCATGCTATGCAACCTAAAAAAATGCATGAAAATGAAGATTCTATTACCACCCAAATCCCAGATTTTGGACAATGTTTTTTTAATAATCAAGTGAATCAAATAAAAAAAAAATAAAAATACAAAAAAAAGGAATTTTTCAATACAGTTGAATATAGTGAGGAAAGCAAAGCAGGCATGTGTTTTCTGGGGAATTTCAGGATACAGATTGCTTATGGATTTTTGTTATTGTTGTTTTAATTTATAAGACTGTTTTACCAAAGGCTTTGTCAAACACTATATGTCTTCCTATGTCTAAGAAACAAATGAGCACTCCTTGCATACATATTTTTGTCTGCACAAGGATGACAGTGAAGACTAGATAAGTGTCGAAGATAGTCTAATGTAGTCATGTTTTTAAAAAGTGATGGTCAAAAATAAATGTCAAAGGATATTTCTAAAGGCTTTTTCAGCAAATATTTTTCACCTAATTTTTGTACTGATTCCAGACTTCTGCTTTTCCTCACTTACAGATCTACCATGTAATATAAGTTTCAAAAAAACTCTATAAAGTAGATGTGAATGTCTCCCTGTTTCTCAAAATATTGCTGTGATCTCTAGTCTTGATCTGCCAAGAGATTTGTTTACTAACAAGTCACATGGAGCACAAAGATATGGCAAATCAATAAAACAAAAAATAAATATTCTTTAGAAAGACAATACTCTGATTTGTAGGCATTTTCTTACTTTCCTTCAGCAAGAAGGAAACAAACTTAATGAACATTTTTTAAAAATGTGCTTTTTAACATACTGATAACTTTTTTTGTCTGATAACAAAAGATCACAAGCCTCAGACAACAATGCAATTGCAAGGCAAAACTTTTTACCCACAGATCCATATAACTGGGACAATGGGGGAGGCTATTTTTTCCTAATGCAAAAGTTCTAAGAGAAGCCATGTTTTCATTTCTCGGAGTGTTAATGGTTGTCTTTCTTAAAGCTCTTTTGTGAGGTTTCTGAATCTCCTTGACCTCCTAGGGCATATAGAACAAACTCCTTGCTTTTTTGCACAGATTTTTTTTTCCTTCCAGTGCTGCTGAATCCACAAAATAGGAATCAAAGGAAAATCACAAGACCAAGATGTTCATTCAAGTTTTGTTTCTAAACTGACTGGAAGGTTTATTAAAACCTTCAAACATCTTCATAAGTGAACACAAATATGAATACAGCTTCTAGATACTTCTTCAAAGTAGCTCAGTATATCCGTCTCCAGATTTGGGTACCTATCTTCTCTCAGATAAATTTATTTTAATTCTAGAAGTCCATTATTTCAAATATTTTTCTTAGCAAGGGAAACATGTAAATCCCAACACCTTTCATTGCATATGCTGCTCCTCATGTTTTTTCTTAGACCACTGAATAACTAACTAGTTTCCACATATGTTTAATAAGTATGGGTTACAAATGTATATACTGTCCAGGTAGAAGTAGAATGGGTTTTCAATAGGAAAAAAAACCAGTATTTGTGTTGCTAACTAATGTCTTACTCATTTCTAGAATTTTTTTTTTATTATTTTTTATTTTCCCAGGATGAATTCTTATACCTTTTTGCATAAGAAATGATTCTGTACTTGAATGTGCAGCTGTTGTTCATCTGGGCAATCTTGTTTCTGATACTCAGGAGAGATCTGCCACAGATCGTCAGCTGTGTAAAGCCTTGAGGGGCTACACATGCCAAAAAGAGAAAATGTAATTGCAATTCATATGGGACTGTGAAGTGCTAGTATAAAAGGTCACAGCACATCGTCATTTATTCCTCAGTAGCTGAAGTCTGGAAGGAGAATCCTCTGTAGAAATGTAGAGATAGTTACACCCTAAAACAAGAGAAAGATATGAGAGGTCACATTTATGAGAAGGATCTCAGAGGTGCAGAATGGAAGACTCTGTAGGAACTTAATTATTATTCATCATTACTGTAAAAGTCTTAAAAAAACCTCTTCAAAAAGAAAAGTCAGCTCAGACACAGAAGTCCAAGACATTGTCTAATTTATTTTGCTATAGGATCCAAAAAACATTTATCTGTTAGGGCAGTCCCCACGTCCACTTGTGCTAGGGCAAATGGCCAGTTGAAACTGCACAAAAAACAGCTGGAAACTTCCACTCCATTTCACTCACCTTTTGTGATGACAAACCCTTTTATACCTCTTTCTTTGTTTCCATTCACCACTTGAGAAGGTTCTTCCAGTTCGTTCCTGGAGATACTGAAAGCAAACAGGCTAGGAAAACATTTGATTGTCTGTTTTTAACTTCGGGTACTTGTTATTTCCCCTGGATGGAAACGCACAGATCCTAAGGGGACTGGAGTGCCATGGGAGTGCCAGATATCAGCCTGCTTTTCAAGCTCAGAAATCATTTAACAGATTAGGTTTCAGGCAACTAAATTACATACAGTTAAAATAAACTGGAAATACATATAGCTTTTACCTTTTGTAATGGAAAATTGTTTTTAATGGGTTTCAGAGGATGTGTGAAGTACCTTGCCAAAAAAAGGGGAACAGGGATTAGGGAAAAGACATTAGACTCTAAAACTTATCTTATTTTTTTTCAGTTGCAAATTGTCATCAGTTGGATTCAAATAGATTTTAGAGCATCTACTTTCTGCAAAAAATATTTTAAATGTGCATGGGTGCAGAAGCATTAACAGGAGTTACAGGAATGAGATAATCCCAGGTAGAAGAAAGAAATAAAAAGCTTGTCTTAATGCAATATTTAAAAGTTTGAGTAGGCCATTTCTCCCTTAAAAGGCAATTGATTATTGCCCTGCTGCCAACAGAACTTATATTTGCTATCGTCCTACCTTATATTCGCTATCTTCCTACCTTATCTTTCGAATGCCAAGATAAATGAGGAATCAGAAGCTACAGAAATGTCATTCCCCCTTACATTTCTACACATCCAGTGTGAAACATTTTAATTGCCTCCTTTGAAGGTACTATGAAGGTTTTCTTGATACTTTTCAAACTACTTTTGACTGAAGCTCTGCCATCATATTCCAAACTTTTATAAAGGTGTCAGGAATAAATTAGACCTTTCAAAATTTAAAAGAATATCTAGACTTCCCTGTGTGACTCAGATATTTATAAGTTTGTTTTCACATTCATAAGGGCTAGAACCTCTTTTTTTCCAAACCAAAACCAAAATATGTAATCCTCATACTTGCATACCAACTTCTAAGTACTAGGTTTTTCAGTAGTTGTTTCTTAACCCTATTTTAAATCTAACAATGATAATATTAATTATCAACAAGAGCACACTGTTAAAGACATACATATTCCCACATATAACCTTCTTCCACACATGACATCAACAAAAAATGTCATACCAAAACCACAAAGCTTCAGACCATGACAGAATATTAAGAAATATAAAGCCGCCTTTGCATGCCAAAACATATCTGAAATTCTCCAACACAACTGACTAAATGACTAAATTGATTAAATTACTTCATGCTGTTATTGTAGTACAGATACTGAGAGTGTTTGTTAAAAACAAAACTAATTTACTGTGGTGTTGACATAGGACTGCATTTATGTAAGTAGTCAAAGCAGACAGGACAGTCAGTCATTATGTGGTGGCAAGGGGAGTCTCTGTTGTAAGGGTTCTTGCAATGGCATGTTCGACTTGACTGCACCACTGACCACTCCTCTACTGTTTTTATAATCTAGCTGCCCCTTATTTTACACATCCCTACCAGCACAAATATAAAACAAGACCACGGCATAGGAACATAGATGCAACTCAGGCTGATGGAAACCTGAGGACATATCCAGTTCCACCTCCCTCCAGTTGCCCTGGATATGAAGTCAGCCTACACTGGCAACCTTAGTTTTCTCACCTGCTTTGCTCTGCTGCTTAACTCCCTCTGGATGATCCAGTCTGAGTCTCTCTTGTTTCAGCATCTGCACTGTGCTTCTTAGCCTTTCCCAATACCCTAACCCTGCCTCCTCAATTGCCTGTCAGTGCCAAAGAGCTGCTGTTAGCTTCCCCTAAAGCCATCTCTTCTCCAGGCTAAATGGTCCTAGTCCATAGAAACCCCCTATCATCACAGAGTTTTTGTAGGCCTTCTTTGCTTCCAGGACATACCACAGGCTCCTACCATCCACCACTTCCTACAAGCCTGCTACAGAGGAGCTGCTTGTCAGGTGGTGAGTCTCCAGCATGTACAGTTATAAAGGGATATATTCCTTCCCAGATGTATGAGTTTGCTTTATCTTTGTTGAATACAATTAATGACATGTCAATCCATTCCTCCAACTTCTCCAGGTCCCTCTGGACAACAGCCATGACTTCCAGCCTAACAACTGATACCCCCTTGTCTGCTGTTTACAGAACACCTTATATGCATGCATTCCATAAACTCCTCCATGCTAAGAATCATTTCTAAGTAGGGTCAGTCCTTTTGTTGCCCCATTTGTTACCACCAACCTGGTAGAGTACAACTCGTTTCAACTCAGCCTGCTGAGCCTAACAATCCAGTAAATTTTGTACACATCTGGTTTTTCTCTCATTCAGACTGCATCATCCTAACTTGTATGGAGTATTGCGGAAGATTGTCAAAAACCTTGCTGAAGGAAAGGACACTTTTTTTATCACCTGATAATCAAAAGTCTGGTTATTTTTTAACATAAGGAAATTCAATGGGTCAACCCTTGATAAATAAAGGTTAACAATCACAGGCACAGAAATATTTTTCAGTAAGACCCACTCTATGACCTACTCTGTCCTGGGGCTGCCTCAAATGAGTCTTTTTGATAATGAAAAGGAAGTGACCTGTCGGAGTTATCTCTTCTGAGATTAACCCCAGCAGTGTAAATTTTTCTTCTCACCTGCCCATGCTTGAAAGAAGGAATTAGAGAACGTCTGGGTTGCGGACTGCAGGTGTTTATTTTACAAATCTTATCTCT
>VWYE01026865.1:132497-220469 GCA_013398995.1 Alaudala cheleensis
TTTTTCCTCCTCTGAAGCACGGATAGTGCGGTGGTCAGAGTGTTTCTTTGGCTTTTAGTTAGTTTAGCTAGCTAGGGCAGAGAAGTTCTCTGGACTGGTTTTTTTTTTTGGTTCTTTTCTTGGGACTGTTTAAACCTGCTCGTGGACTGAAAGATCGCACGAGAGCAAGAGCACCGGGGGAGCACCGGGGCCACCGGGCCCAGATTGGCCTCGTCCAGCGCCGGAAAGAACTGATAAGACTGAAGTGAGCTGGGTTCCTAGAGCAAGGACTCTTTCTCAATTTTGCCAGGTTTTATTGTTTCATATTATTAATTTCTAGGTTTGTAAGCACTTCTTTTTTTTTGTTAAATAAATAGTTTTTTCCACTCATCTCTAAGGAGGTTCTTTCCTGAACCAGTAGGGGGAGGGGCAGTTCCAGCTTGCTTTCCAGAGAGACCCCCATTTGGGAGGTTTCCTCCCAGACTTTGCCCTAAACCAGGACACTGTTTTGTGTAGAAGAGTGACACTAGCAATGGCACACTAGTGGGCTGCATACTTTTTACAGCATTGTGTCTTTATTATTATTCCAAATTACATCTATGCTGTCCCAGCTGACCTAACTTTTCAAGGGGTTTTCATATCATTTCAAGCATCACTAATATCTTCAAGAAAGCAAAAAAACTGAATTAATTTGTTCTTTGGACACTGGTTTACAGCTAAAAACTCCTCAGACTATGAGAAGTTTGGTAAAGGGAAGAGCTCCTAAATGACTTGTCATCTTATATGATGAGTCCATAACCAAATTTGCAGTTTACAGTTTTAATACCTGTGCTAATTTGGAAAACAGTAGGTCAGTAGCAGGCCACAAAAATCACACACTTGTATATTAACAAATATCAGGTAATGATTGTATGCACACAATTATTTTCAAGAATTCATTACTCATTGGTTTGATTTGTCAAATTTCCATCCTCTGATGCTCATCTGTGACTCCAGGAACTATCATTTAAGCACAAATTTTACTTTCTTTTTTCTTTTTTTTTTTTTTTTTTTTGTCACTGGAATCACCTGCAACTTTGCCTCTCTATAATGTTTTTAATTTTGTCTAAAACCTGGGCTTTAATGCTTTAATACATATGTATTCAGCCCACATTCTAAAATTGGAGTGCTTCTATCTTTGTAAGCTTTTATATCAGTTTCATCATGTCTTTATTACTTTATTTGTTATTTACTTATGAACCATAGGCTTCCCTGTTCTAATTTATTAACTGTTGAAAGAATTATGCTAGTGCTAGCTCTGCAAGATTAGGTCCTGTGTTTTAACAAATCTCCCTTATAAATTATACCTCCTTGCAGTTCTTATACTAGCACTGCAGGTTCTGTGATTTTCTTTATAAATGAAGGCCAACCCCTTACACCATTAAAACCACTGGCAAAATTCCTGCTGGATTCAGTGTGAATAGATTTAAACTCTCATGTCTCAGTTGTCAAGTAATTGCTAGCACCCACAGTGATAAACACCTACTCATTATTTTTTAACCTTGACAACATAAACAGGTTAATGTCAAAGCAAAACCTAATGGCAGTTTAGTCTGATTAAACCACTGCATCGTTTTGATTTGCAACTGTCTCAAGATTTCTGTTCTTTTTTTAATTTCACTCTTTCCACACATCATATATTCCAGAATTCAAAAATTAACTTATGGAAGATGAATGTTGCACCTCCCTGAAATTCTGCAGTATTACAAAGTTAAAAGGGACAGTACCAGCAATTGTTTACCCTTTAAGAATATTTTTTTCCTGTGGCAGTGCCTAACACATTGCGGCCTGCTCCTGCAAAGCTCTAACTACCATAAGGTTTTCAGCATGTTTATCACCAAGTGAAATCAATCAAATACTTGCTGCCAAGTGCAATGAATTTAGAGGTACTGGCCTTCACACGAAATTTTATTCTATGAGTGAGTTTCATAATATTAGCATTTGATAAGCAAAACAGTGACAAATGTCATAAGCTAAAGTGATGACTGACTAGGTGGAGAGGAATGGGTATGTTTATCTTGATTATTTCAAGGCTTTCAACACTGTCTTTAACAGTATCCTCATAAACAATCTGATTAAGTATCAGGTAGAGAAATGGACAGTGAGGTGGATTTACAAAAGGACTTCCCGGTAAAAAAAGGGTTGTGAACAGAGGCACAAAGTCCAGCTTGAGGCCAATCACTAGTGGTATAGCCTGGAGTCTGATACTAAATCCAAAATGACCTCGATAAGGAGAGAGTGAATCCTTAGCAAGTTAGAATATAAAACAAAATGGGGAGGAGGGACTGATACTCCATAGCTGTGTTGCCATTCAGAGGGCTCTAGACAAACTGGTGAAATGGGCTAGGAAAAAAAAAAAACATGACAAACATCACTTTCTTTCCACATTTTACTATTTTCTGGGAAAAAAAACCTGATGATCTCCATTTGGTCTCTTTGTATCCCTGTCCCAGCCATTCTTTTAAGACTCAAAGCCATCCTCACCACTCCTGAAAAGTCTTTAATATAGCTAATGTGCTTACATTACATGAATAGCGACATATGGCTGAGGACAAACACTACCCTCCCTTCCTCCCTTCCCTCCTTCCTTTCTCCCTCCCTCCCACCTGTCTTTCCTCTTTTCCTTTTCTTTCTGATATACAAGAAGACTTAACTATTCTACTTGCCCTGAAACATAAAGTTTGCTGCAGTCCCAAATGGTATATGGCAGACTTCTGAAGCGCAAGGTAAAATTCTCTGAATTTGCTATGATAAATAGACCTTATAGGTCTCAATAACATAGCTTAAAAAAAAAAATCACATCCAGACAATATAAATCTTGAATTGCAAGGTCAAAAGTCTTGCTCAGTAATGGAAATGTGAAAAATATTTACAATCACTCACCCTCTCAAATGAGCTGATATATAAATTATTACACTGCACCATGCTTCAAACTATTTTTTTTAACTATACTCTCAGTAATAATAATTAGAATTTTTTACAGGGCAACAGGATAATATAACAGAATCATGCCTCAAACAAAACTAGCTTCACCACAGTGTTCAGTTTAAAGCATTGCATATTTTGGAACTGTTAAAAGAATAACTGCCAATAGGAACCTATTGTCAGAGGTTTCTCTGATTTCTAGGCATTTTCCCTGGCATTATATTAGGGTGTCTTCAGTTTTGCCATTTTTCTATTAATAGCTTGTGCTGACAGTTACAGTCCAGAGCAATAATGTTTCAAGTCATTAGCAACAATGGTAGCAGCATGCTGTATGTTACATTTGATTTCCTTAGGCATGACCAAGGAATAGATTTATGTTGAAGAAAAAGTTTCAGTGTAGTTAAGAAAGATGTTGACGACATAGTCATAAATATCCCTACAGCAATTTTTAAAGAAAAGGTTCAAATCTAGATTTTCTAATTCACTTTAGATAATACTTTAATGAGGACTTACCTGATTTATTTTCTAGTGGAAAAAGTGACATAAAAAAGATATTTCCCAGCTTTGAAAAACATAACGAACAAAAATTACTTACAACACATTATGTGTGTTGTTAGCAAAGGTGACTAAAAATTTCAGACTTGAACAAATATGGAAGAAACCTTTGCAGTTTTATCAGTGCAAAACCAAGCTACTTTTCCCCGAAATCTTGAGCTGACAAATTATAGTTTTTAACAGCAATATTAGCTGTAATATATAAAGTTCAAGATTTTAAAACAAGATATTTCAAAAATAAACTTTCTTAAAGTCCCTTCAGATTTTCAGATGTATGACTGAAGTACTTCCAGTGCTGATAAACATGGCTGTGTGGAAATGGCTCAGACTCTTCCCCTCTTACCATCTTCCCCAGTCCCTCCTTTGAAGAATCCCTCCTTCAAAGAAGGATTTTTGCACTGACTGAAGCAGTACACCTCTCACTATACTCATGAGAATTCACTGGATTAGTTAAAAACAAAACAAAACAAAAGAGAGTTTACGATTTATTCTCTCCTACACCTAAATGTTCCATGTTGCTTTGTTCTTGGTGAAGAAAAGGCAATCAATGGTTACTCCAAAAAAGTTAGGAAGCAATTTTAGCATTTAGATTTCAGTAATACTTAAATAAGATGAAATTATATTGGATCTCCATTTGGCTGCATTGTCTATGCAGACTGGATCATAGGATTTACTAAGAAAAAACCCGTTTTCGTCTTTGTGAAACACCATCTCTGCAGACTCTCTACTACTGGAGACAAACATTTGTTATGTCTAGACAAACGAAATGTCAGACACAAATTATATACATACAACTCACATGAGGACATGAATAAAAGATCTAAAGTATATTCTTTTACCAGAAAGACTTTATTTATTTATTTATTTACTTATTCACCTACTTATTTACATACTTGGCTGTGTGCTACAGAAGTGGCTAGGGAGGTGGAAGAACATTTTACCAGCACAGCACTGTCAAACCATGAAATAGGATCTCCAGTCAAACTGTTAAGGCAATACATGCCCAAAATCCTTCCCCTGAAGTGTTGAAAAGCTGAAAAGAAAATTAAGAGCATTAGCATGATCTGAAGTTAATGTTTTGAAACTGAATCAAAATAGAAATCTGTGTTTAAGTGGAAATGCATTTGATACAACAAAAACTAACACCAGCAACTCATAGGTGAATCTCACAGCTTACAGATGCATTGACAGTAGTACAAACAAGAACACTAGGGTAGTGTACCTGGTAAACCCACTTAAAAAGTACACACAGCCTTGGCTTCTCTTTCAAACTACATGAGAATAGTTCAAAAATTTTCATGCCCAAATTTTATGTTTTGATCTTTCTGTCTGTTTAGATGTTAATCAGTTTGCTTACAAATTCTACTTTTGTTTTCATAGCCTGTACATTATTGCTTTCTGTTTTATTCTAAATATACTTATCAGAATTTAAATAATCAACAAAACAATCTAAACAGCAACTGTAGGAACAACAGAACCAGAAAGTTTCTAGTCCATCTGTCTATCCATATAGGCAACAGACTGTTTATGAAACAAATCAAGAAACCCCTGTGAGATAAGTCATAAGATTTATATCAACATCCATGCTAGTGTATTAGCAGAGGAGTAACTGTGATCCTTTTTTAAGTGTACTATAGTAGTTTGCAGTAACAGTCAATGTGAAGCCAGCATTATGCTGTAGGTTTCTTCTCTTGATTGGCATAATCCCTACGAGCACCTTGTATTACTTGGTACAATGAAAAATGACAGCATCTTTTTGATTAACAATTATCTCAAGTCATAAAACTACACACATTACACTATATTCAGGGAATAGCTGCATTACTTTATCAACTTTTGTAGACATACATTTAGCATGTGAATATTTATTTAAAATACTCTTTAACTCTCAGTCTTCTCTATTACACCTTTGACATGCATCAGCTAGGAAATACTGAGACCTCAAAACGAGTATCTAAAAGAATATGACAAACACTTCTTGTCAATAAACTTGGAAGACTGAAAAGTCATTTAGTATGAAAAGAAGACTTTTTTTGTTAACTACTATGGCTATTATGATAAAATCAAAGTCTAAGTAGTATAAAATTTATTCATTCAGAAAGGCCTTTTCCCTTAAAGGCCTTAAATGCTTTACTCATAAATAGGTGATTGACCTTCAAATTTTTCTCTGGCATTTCTTCCTTTTCTTGCATCATTTTCTAATTCTGCATTTTCCAGCAGTCATGCCCTATATATGAACAATACAGTTGTCCTCCAGTCATTTTGATTTTCTAAGTGCATTTCTGCTGATAAAATCCAGTCCTTGGAGTGCTCAAGTATATATTCTTGGTAGTACAATTTGAGCAATGAATACTGCAAATTTCCAAAAAGCATTGAGCAGCTAATCTCAAGATTTCACATAAATCTTAAAATATGACATTTCACTGCAGTAATCCACAGTTTAAAAGGAATACAGGAATTTGTCTTTGAAATTCTACAGCATCTAAATGTGAATACTACCAAATATTGCTGAACTTTACATTTTTTAAAAAGCAAAAAATCTCCTTGCCAAGCATATAATGGGCTATTCTATTTATAGGCTTTTCAAAAGCTGTGCCAGCACAGTTGTTATGTGTGTCACAAATGCCAATGACCATAGCCTTACAAATCTTTCAGTCAGGGAAGTATTATCATAGCTTACTGATGAGGGTCATCTGAAACATCACAATTGTTAAAGGCTGTCTGCATTTATTTATAAGGAGAGCAACATGTGAAGCGGTTGGTTGTACACCAGAAGACCTGGTGGGAAATATCTGACATCGACACTAAGTGAATTCCTGAAATCATTGCTATGTCAAGAAAATTACTCAGAGTGATGCTAGCCTGATATTTAAATATCAAAATTCACTGATTTCTTTGGCCCTTAAAGCACACCTGGCAAACTGTATTCCTAAGGAGATGTTTCTAGATACTAATTTATACACTTCTTGCTCCAATTTCCTATTAGTGCAACCTTTATCTCAGAGTCTTTTCTGCTCCTGGTCCATGTTGTGCACTGGGCAGGTAATGAACAGCCATCTCCCCATGGGAATGGTGCCTATGGCTGGTGAAGAAAAGACCACCAATAAATAAATCTAATGTGGCTTACATGTCTCAGAAAACCAGAGACTTAAGATAATTACAAGCTGAACTGCTGTATGTGCACTTTTGAAGTGCCTGCCCAACTCCATTTGATCAAAAATTTCTGTCAAATTCATCTGAGAAGTATTCATTTTGTGCACTTTAAGAACAAACCCCTGACAATGCAAACCACAGAATAGCAATTCTTGTGTTGAGGGTATATGCCTGATCTTAACTAAAGCTGTACTATAAGCATGCCCAAAGTGGGTCACAAGGCTATCTCAGTGAAAGAAATGTAAACTTCATTGTTGGGGTTTGTTTTTATTACATCTTCTGAGTTTCATTCCAGAGATTTCACAGTCTTTTGCAAAAAGATTTTTAATGGTTATTTAGATTCTTTTTAAGTGAGAAAATATGCCAGCTCTAGATCCTCCTTTATGACATAATCTGGGCATGTAGCATATTCAGGTATTCTGGGGTTGTCCAACAGCTTTTTATGCTACCTGTCATCCTATAATATATAATTCTGCTTTAACCATTAATATTTTGTGTGGGACCAAATGTATCCACAGACATAATTAATACAATACACTTAAATATAAAAGAAGTCTTATAGTGATTTATAGAGACAGAGTAAGGCTTAAAATTTTTTTTCAGAATTATTCTTTTACTTTTTGGAACATGCAGACAGACAATGAAAAGTGGGGTATTATTAAACTTTGGATTGTTATAGTCTGGATAGTTAGAGTGTGGTAGGACAAAGCAGACAGAGACACAATGAAAGAGAAGAGAAAGAATGAAATAGAATAAATAGAAATAAATAGAAGAGAAAGAATAAAAACATGATGTAAAGAAATTGCCTGGGAGAGTTACACTGCTTAAAAAACTGTCATATGTTCTTGAAACATAGGTCCAGAACTTACTTCCTAAACTGCATAACTTGAGTTGCCATTTCATACTGTTTAAACAAAGCATCAGACTTTTGGCAGATTGATTTCAGACGTTTTGCTTCCATTCTCTTGTCTTCATGCAGCTCCTGCATTTTATATTTCCTCAGGGTGAGACTCAGCAGAGCTCATAACTGAGGTGAGTAGACTCAAAATGAACAACCAAACTACCACAATAATTAGCAAAGCAGAGTAAATCATCCAGTGTGGCATTTCTGAAGGATCTGCACCTGGGTGGGATTAGTGCAGCAGAAAGTTAGGTGTCCATCAGCCCCCATCCATGTATCACCAGCCCAGTTAATCACCACTTAGGAAATATTAGGCTTGGCAGCATAAGCTCTGTCAATCACAGTTGGTACAATGTAGTGCTGAAAGTGGAGCAGTCACTAAGGATGGCCCTATTTCTAGCTAACTTGTTTTGGCAGAATGTTTGTGTGCATCAACAGACTGAAATGTCAGAGAGCTGAAGATGATGTGGGTGAACGTGAAAAACCAGAGAAGACTGCAGAGAAAAAGGAAAAACCAGAATAAAAAGTGAGCAAGTAAATACAAGGAAGAACAGAAGATTAAAGGTATGAAACCATGCTGTAAACAATATTCTTTAAAAAAAGATATAGGAAGTTTTCCACTAAGAATATATTTCAATTAGGTATTATAGGCAGGATAAGCATCAGTGAAAATGGATCATTCAGCTTATTAAATTCTTTATGTCACAAGTGTTCTTTAATCACTTGTTATACCACCCAGTTCTCCTCTATAGTCTCTGTAACACAAAAGGAGGGAAAGAGGCTATACAAGTCCCAGGTACGAAGAATTTTGTACCCTATGCTAAGACATGCACCCCACTGAAGCTGCCCATTAACAATATCCACAGAGCTCATAACACTTAACTACATATCTTTGTATGACTAACTAAAGCTCTAAATAATATTAGTATCATAGACATTTTGCATGTTTACTAGGTGTTCCTAGTTACTATAATATACTATACCATAATTACTACCTATTTTTACTTTCACAAATAACCTAGGTTTGAAAAGTTTAATCCTGCTTTTGTGGTTTATTATAATTCAGGGTTTGTTTGTATTTTTCTGAAGTAGAGGGTTCATTCTGGGTATATCTATGCATAATGATTTTTATGCATCTGTACTTAGCACAACAAAGTAGAGAACATGCAACAGGCACTAACAATGGAAAACTCTTCAGTGTGCAGAGAAAATACTCCAGATATTGGCACAAGTGTTGCCCCTTAATTTCTTTAAAAGAGAATGGAAATAGGTCTCTTCTCTCCCTAAACCAAAAATATTGTCAACAACTTGGTTATTTTAGGAGAGTGAAACATGCCAGAATGGCATGTTTACAGAAAGTAAATTAGTTCAGATCTCTTTATTTTGCTGTTATTCTGCATCTATGCTCTGTTTTTCTTCTCTTTCTTTACCCTATTATGATAATATAAAATGCTCAGAAAAAGCACATAGCAGTGGGTCTATTGGTACAAATTGGTTAGCCAATCCATGCAAAGAGATGTCATGGACACAGCAGATAATTTCTTTGTGGTAGAGATAGAATGGAAAGATCTTGCAGAATTAAAGTTCTATGAGTATGTCATACTAATTGTAAATGACAACGTTATCTTGAAATTGTAGTAAACTGGTTTTACATTAGCAACCACCATAACTGCAACTTCATCTGGCAGCTACTTTTTCTGAGAAGTGACACATACAACTAGATGCCTCCTATGAGACAGAGAGGAGCCTATTTTTTTTACAGGTTCATGTCAAGTGGCAGCACAGCCACAGAACCGTTGAACCACTGAAAAGTTTGGTTTGCAAGTGAGCATTAAAGATCCTGCATTACCCGCAATGGGCAGGGACATTTTCAACGAGATCAGATAACTCAGAGCCCTGTTTGAACTGACCTTGAATGTCTTCAGGGATGGGGTATGTAACACTTCTCTGGGCAACCTGTACCAGTATTTTACCACTCCCATCATAAAAGAATTCTTCTTTATATATTCTTTTGTCATTTAAAACTGCAACTTTGTCTCCATTGCTACAGGTCCTATTAAGAAGTTTGACCTCATCTTTCGTATAATCCCCTTTTTCAGTACCCAAAGCCTTCTCTCCTCTAGGAAAAGCACTAACTTTCTCAGCTTTTCCTCACAGGATATCTGTTCCCCACCTCCGGTAAATTATCTGGCATCCTCTGGACTCGCTGCAACAGGTCCATACCTTTCTCTGTATCCAGGACTCCAGACCTGGCAACAGTATTCCGCGTGGGGTTTCATGAGAGACGAGGGAACCTCTTAGTTAGGAGCAAGGGGAGTTGAACATGAAATCTTTACACGGGTTAGTAGCTATTTGGCTCTTTTAACACTCTTTTTAGCCGCATGTTAGCAGCCCTTTTAAGCTTCTGCAATGCTGTACAGCATACCTACCAGGAGAAAATGTCTCAAACAGCTCCGGAGCGCTATGGTTCCCTGAGCGCAGGCTGTCACATCATAACTAGCCCGTGTTTACAGGAGCAGCAGCGCCCTGGCCTTCACAGGCTGCTGAGCGGCGCCCTGCAGCAGGTGCAGGCGCGGCCGGGCTGCGGCGGGCGGGTGGCCATTCCAGGGCAATGTGGCACTCGGGGGCGGGCATTCCGGGCGGNCGGGGAGGTAGCCTTTTTTTTACGATTTAATTTAAAGATTTCGCCCCGCTGATTAAAATTCCTTGTTTCTGTGCTTTTCTGTTTTTATAGTATCAGGGCGTTCGGACCCTGGAATATGTCAAATGGGACGGAGGTTTCTGCCTGAGAGACACAACCGGCTTCATTTGCCATATTCAGTGAGCAAAATACATACTGTTGGAACAACACACAAAAATAGAACAAACGGTGGTTTCACACGTCCTTTGTTCTTTTCAGTCCTAAAGGAAAGCTTTTGATGGGGGGAAAAAAAAAAAAAGCCACCTGCTATCACAGGTGTCAATTCACCTTAAGAAAAGAACTGCACCAGACCCATCTTATTTTAGTCCTCGAACACAAAAGTGCTGCTGGCTGAATCGAATTTGTTTCAGCGGTGGAATGTCTTTAACAAGGTTTTCACTATCATCATCCCTGCAGTACAGCCAGGCAGGAGCCATGATGGGCACTATGGGAGAGAGGTGATGGGTAAAGCAAACAGAGCTCCCTGGATATTTTAAAATGCTAGTTTTATGAGGAACACGTATTTATTGGCATTTAAAAAATGCAGTAAATACTACAATTCCTTTGAGGGTTTAATAGTGATACACAAGAATTAAAAAAGGAAATGGACATAGTTCCCTTTCCTTAGAAATAACGATGTTACAGCTGACATTTTGATATATGCATTTCTGATTTCATGGCAACATTTTCTCAGCTCATCATGCCTAATTTCTTCTGAAGTTTAATTCAAATTCTAACTTTAACAATTTTGACGCTGAAAATTAAATAGTAGGAAGCAAAACACAATTTCATTTCTGTTTAAAGCATTAGCAGTTCTGCAATTAGCTCAATACTGTACAAATTCAATGATCGAGTGGACATTTAATTAGTGTTACATATATACTGTTATATATATATATACATACATATATATATATACTGTATATACACTGTAGAATATCTATCTGGCCAAAGAGCTTTGACCTCTAGTCAGTAAGTTATAATCTAAAAAAATTATTCAGAGAGTGAAAGACAATAGCAGAAGTGCTAATTTTACAATTTTACAGTAATACAGTGAGCTTCTAAAAATAGACAGTATCCTTGCTCACATCAGATAACTCCAAGACATGGTTTCTACACACACATTTACTGATCCTTAATAGTGTGATCTTATCATTGTATATTATTTGAGTAAGTGGAAATTCAATTTTATCCTGCAGAAAACCAAAATAAATATATAATTATATAAGCATATAAATGAGGATAATAGTCTTTCTTAAGGATTGAAATTTCTGGGAACTTTTGATAGAAAAGTCACAGTGGTTTGTTTTAATTCAGTATAATGTTTCATGTGGATTTACCTTGATTTGAAAAATTAAAATAGTGTTTCAGGCCTTAATCAGGGCAACTAATAATGGGGCATTCAGATTAAGAAACTACTAAGGCGTTTTCAAGAAAAGTCTTCCTATGGCATATCCTGAAAACTTTAATTTTAGCATCAGTTACCTTTTTTTTTTTTTCCCAGTTTGAGCTTAGCTTTCCATCTGGCCTGTTTTTCTCATGAGGTACCAGTAGCAAGCTATAGCAGAGAAGATAGGTTGAAAGAGTATATCTTCTAAAAAGTAGTTCCAGTAAGGTTTGTCAATAGTTAAGTGTCCATTGTTAAAAAAGGTGGTACTCTCCATCCGCGATCCAATCTTGGCTTGTCCATCTTCTCTTTATCACTCTGCTCCCTAGCAGCACCATTTATACACTCACGGCCAGGCTGTGGGGAGAAAACAAACTGTTTGCATTGAAAATAACCAGACGTAATATTGAATAATCCATATGGGAGAAGTAAAGCTTACTCCACTCTACTGAATCTGATTTAGCTTCTGTGGTGACACATGATCTATTGCACTCAGCTTTTCAAATTATCTGCTGAGCTTCTGTGTGCATTTTCTAGGTCTGGTTTGCAGTTTGTTATTAGATCCTCTATGTCCACACAATTTACACAAAGTTCTCTCCTCAAGAAATGTCAGTGGCTTTTTCTGTTGTGCAAAGGTGCAACCTTTGTAATGATTGTTCAAAAGACACTCCACCTGGCTTTCCTAAGTGAAAACTAAATCACCTGCTATTGGTCTGAAGCACATTTCTCCCCTGTGGATTAGCAGATTAGTTAGTTCTGCAATGACTGCACTATAACAACGTACGTGTATGTAATATGCTTTTTTCAAGTTACATACAAGAAGTAAATTATGTTAAAATGTGAAATAGTGGTTAATAACTGAAATAATGTCTCTTTTAAATTAATTAATTAAATAATTACTTGTATATTTCTGCTTTAAAAATTATTGTTGTTGTTACTTCTCACAATCACTGAGTATTCCCACTGATTATTGCTGAAATATGGACATAGTGCATTTAATTTGCTCAGTACCTAACATAATATTGCCTTACACTGTCAGTAGTTTAACAAGGCGTAGAGAAGTAGAAATTATTCAATCTCACTTCAGCACAAGCTTCTCAAACACAAAATATACCTTTCTTGTTCCTTTCTTTCATAGGCAGCTGGTGTTACCTAATTTAGTTGTTATGTGAGAGGTGAGAGATGTCATATTAGTACTCCCATGAGATTTTGGTTTGTGTTCAAAGTAGCACTCAAAGTAGTGCAGAGGCCCTTTTTTTCTTTTATCAGTGTAATCTAATGGACAGAAGCATATAGAGAAAAAAACCCACTGTTTTTATCAGTTGGTTCTGCAATTCCCTAAATAAACAATCTAGTGTGAACCAGCAAAACAAGCCTAGGCTTGGGAGAACCACAGAACTACAGTAGATTAGGTTTTGCGAGTTTTTTGGGTTTGGTTTTCTTTTTTTTTTTTTTTTTGGTTATTTGTTTGTATTAGGTTAGGAGATTTTTTTGTTTTGTTTTTATTTGGTTGGGTTTATTTGTTTTGTTTTTTTTTTAATGCAACCTACAAGATATAATAAAACATTGTAAAAGCCGAAATAGATTCAATACAGGAAGCAACTGTACAACTTTCTCCCTTATGGATTAGCTAATAATATGTTTTGTTCTTTTGGAAGGAAACATGCTGTTTTCTCTTCATATTGCTCAGATTGGCAGTGAATGTACAAAGAGTACTACCATGGTGCTCAGTGGGAAGGTGGGAAAAAGAGAAAATTAATATAATTACAGAATTCCTAAGATCCTCTAATTGTATTTAGCCCAGTAAAAATTAATTTCTTAAAATTACTGCGTTGGTTTTTAGAATTGGACTTAATCCAGATTTATAGCGAGTCTTGGGCCTTATGTAAATCTTCCACTTTCAAGAGTCACAGGCCCATTTCTGAAAATATCTGAGTGCTTGAAGGAAAATTGTAATTTGCAAATACGAAATGCTCCACAAAGTTTTGTGCACCCTGAGCCCTCTCGAATAATTCAGTTCTGTGTTTCTATGAGCTACTGACAAATTAATATAATTTTCTTCAAGGTAATCTAGTTTTTCTTGTCTCTCCAGATTATGCCTGTCTTTCCCAGTATGGAGGTTCTCATAGATCTGAACAACTGGGAAATGTCCTTATAGTTTTACTTTCTACATAAAATTGGAAAGAGCAAATTAGGTCTCTGACTTGAGATTATGACAGTCTCTGATAACTTTAAAATGCTCATAAGGATCTGCATATACACCTTTCTACTGGAACCATAGAATTCTGTTAAAAAAATAGCTTTTAACACCGAGGAACAAATCTCTTCAGCATGACATCTCTTGTGAATAGTTAGTAGAGAAATTGGAGAGTAGTCAAAATTCGGCCAGTTTTGAGACAAAGCGGAATGTCCTGCAATCATACAGTACCCAATGATACTTAACTCTTTTTGACCTTAGAAAAAATTACAGCATCTGTGGAATCTGTGAAATGCTTGTAGCTCATCGCCATAATGGCCTTATTCGCGTCTTTTCCCTTTGGAATCATCATTTAAGTTCCATTTTCATTTATGTCACTGCTTTTTTATCCTCCTGATATCCTGATAACTATCATGGCAAGACTTCTATATGTTTTTATATTTGGTTTTATATGCTGTGTGGGCAGTGTAATTTTTGCATTTTATCCATGAAACTCTTTTTATTATCAATATCTTAGTCTGATGGGTTTTTCTTTTCCTTTCTTTTCTCTGCTTTTAGAGAGTTAGAAACAAATGTGAATGGTAATTCCCAGATTTTTTGACATTACTGATCTTATGAGTCTTTTTAAATAGTATTCTTTCTTGAAGGCAAGAAGTGATGTATACAACAGAAACTACACTGACTTATGTTTTGTGTGCAGGATATATAATTGAGAAAACCAGTGACTCTTGCAGAGCTTCCCTTTTGACATTTGGAAATGCATTTCAAGCGCCCAAATCTGTGTTCAGGTAAAAGGAACAGTGGTGTATCTTAGGTCCTGCATACGCCAGGCTCTGTAAGGTGTTGAAACCAGAAACTTTGTCTTTACTTTTATAGCATGCTTTGTTGTAAACATCCTTGACCTGGAAACTCTCTCATTTTTCCTGAAGCTTTGTAGCTCTGTATTTAGCCGAAGCAGAAACTCTTAAAATCCTGCTCTCAGAATTAAATGCTAATTAAAATATTAAAGTTTTAGTGCTCATTATAGCCTCTTCATATTTTTTCCTTTTGTATCAAGTATTTGGTTAAAAAAGCAAAGCAAAATAAAAAATTTCAGCCAACAGTATTTAAACATAAATAAAATACAATTCCACCAATAAAATCCAAAACTGCTGTATTTACAAAAATTAGACAAAGAGAGGGAGAGATAAATGTCTTTTACAATAAAAATTGTCTCATCTAAGATAATATCATTTACTGGTCCAGCAATTTATCTGCAGCCTGGCTGATTCAGTACTAAAGAAGAGAAAGGGAAAAATAAAACCTTGGCTCAGTAAAAATTTCTACGCTGTGGGTTTTGACAGAATTTAAAAATAAAACCAAGACAAGATAAATCTAAGAGGGATTTTTTGCTTTTTAAATTGCACACTGACCCTTTAAACACTGTTCCAAACACTACAGCCTTAGGCACAGCCACAAGGCATAACCATCCCCTCTAGTGTGACTTCATCATGGGTTCTCACCTCCCTGCCCAGCAAGTCCTGAAATATCTAGAAACTTTCCTTGCCCCACTTTTGGTGTGCTTTCATATATCCCAACATAATGAAAAATAGCTGCTGCTGCTAGTGCTTTCCACACAATGAAATACACTGGAGAAGTGAAAGTTAAAAAAGCTTTGTTGATTTCCCACCTAGAATTCAGACAAAATTTTTAAGATTAGGTTAATTTCTTTATATGCCACACTCTCCCCTTACAAATGCCCCTCCAATAAAATTTTCCAGTTGAAAAAAATTCCTTGAGCTATTTACAACTCCCTGCTGAAGACTTCTAAAAACATTTTTAATCATAAAATATATTCGAGTGAATCTAAAATCTCAATATTTTAATAGTCAAGCAGAATATTTAGCCAGTAAATGTAGTATTTTAAATCTGAAACAAGCCTATTCAGGACTAAAAGAAATAAAAGAAAACTTATGCAAGCCATAAGTCCCTTTTAAGATGGTATTATTATTTCCTCCCTCTTATTTCATTCTTTACATGGGTCCCAGCCTTCATGAATTATTTATGAAAATAGGATTTAATTTTTATACCGTATCTTGTGTTTTCAAATAAAACATAGAATTATGATAACAACTTTGTGCTGACCTTCTTAGTTCTGTGTATACATTTATGTATTTTTAAGGCCAAAATTGATATCATTCACATTTCCAAACATATTAATACACTTGGAGCAAAATAATAATCTGTTCCTAGAATTAACATTAACCTGCTCTAATTAAGAAAAGAAATCGATGTTCTTCACCACCTGAAATATAATGAGCAAAGCATACTTAAGAATATCATAGTCTCAGTCTTAGGGGTTTTGTAGAATCATGATAGCAATCAGAAAAACTGATGAAACAATGTTCTGTTCTTATAACTGACATTGCTTCTTTGGTGATGTCAACCTGAAAATACACAAACACACACAAAAATCCCAGAAGAAATGCTGTTATTGGAGAAATTATTGGGAAAAACAACAATGGTCATGGCATGAAATGGAACATCTTCTTTATATTAAAGTTCTGTAGTCAATAACTTCATTACTGTTTTCTAAATCACCTGTAACCATTCAGCTATCTTTGTTACTTTCTGTCTTCTATTTTTTCATCTTTTTCTGGACTCCTTAAAGCTATTATCATTCTGCTGGGATCAAGCCTGGATCTTCATTGGTGACCATGTTTATTCAGATAGGAAACTGATTATTTTCAATGTAATAACTGTCTGAGCTTGCCCAAAGTAATTTTCGAAGAAATCTTGTCACAACCTCATTATTTTTTGGACAGAGAAAGCTGAATGCCACAGTTCTACTCTGCAAAGTTTGTCTCAGAACTTAAGTCTCCACACTTCAGTAACTATGGCTTATACTACTGCTTATAGCTCTCCAAAGTAAGTCTTGGAAGACTTAATACTGACTTAAGATAGTATTTAATTAAAAAAGCCAGCAGTTTCCCATTGATTGCCTATCTTTCTAATTTGTTTTTTGAGGTGTTCTTCCTGTCATGCTACTCTTGAAGATGATTCATTACCAGAATTGCTACCTAACCAGAGAGAAATAGATTTCTTTCATTATCTATATTTTTGCCACTACATGTCAAACAGCTTTTCTTTACATATAAGGCGTTCATTACTTCAGTAATCACACTCAAAACAGGTGTTTTTTACTGTCTGACAGGATTTCAAGAGATCTGTTCACTGAAACTCAAGTGCTTCTCAGACCTGATCAAAATCTACCTATAAAGCATTGTAATTCAGGTTCTGGAAGGTTGCAATTAAAATATTATAGGATATCATACATTTTTATTTACATTTATTTACATTTATTTTTATCATACGTTTTATACATATCATTTTTAATATATGTCGTTAGTCTTGGGACTCTTTTTCTTGTTTAGTTTGTGGGGGTATTTCCTTTCACAGAGAGAAAAATTTAAAAAAATATGAGAGAAACTTTGATAATAATATATGTATAGATTTTATCTACACTTTGATATATATCTGTCCACCCAAAATATCTATACTAGCCTAATTCAATAAAAATCAGTGTCTCATGTCTGTCAAAACTGGTTAATGTTCTACACAACTTCTAAGTCCACATGTATTTTGTTGAGACTAGTAGCAATGTTGCTCTAGCTCATTAAGACAAAGATTTTCTGCCCACATGATGCGACAAGTTCATGAACAGTTTGTAGTACAAGACACTCTGCAGGGCACCTGCCCTTCAGCCATGGCTTGCAGACAAAGCAAGTACAAAAGCCAATATTCAGCACACAGTGTGGAGTGGTTTCCAGCAGTAAACACTGCATATAATTGCAGCCATGGGCAGAGAACTTGCCCTTTTGAGGGCTGTCACAAAAACATAATACAGTAAAACCCTGTGTCTCCTAGGTCACGACTTAGCAGTCTTATATGGCACCATCACTCTCTCAGTTTTGCTTCTTCCCACCTCACATTCTCAGATTAGTGGAGTAAGAAAAGGAAACACCAAAGAAGTCAAATGCACTAAATTGTGTGTGTGTGTACATGTGCATGCACTATGTGAATAAGTGAAACAAGCACAGAAACAATTTAAAAGAATGTGTATGCCTCTCAGACATCCTCAATACACTACAGTATTTCCTTCCCCTTGCTCCCCATACTGCAGTTCCATCCATTCTTAACTTTCTTGTCTGGCTGAGCTTTCTGTCACCAAACCACAGCACTGCCACTGTAATGTTGTCTTGGTTTTAACCCCAAGCCAACCACTAAATACCACACCACCTTTCAACTCATCAGCAGGGTCAGGGAGAAAATTGGGAAAATAAACACAGAAAACTCATGGCTTGAAATAAAAGCAATTCAATAGGTAAGGCAAAAGCCACACATAAAAACGAGGTAAAACAAGGTGTTAATTCACCATTTCTTAGGGGCTGTCAGGTGTTCAGTTATCCCCAGGAAGCCAGGGCTCCATCATGCGTGTCAGTGGCTTGGTAAGGCAAACACTGTGATTCAAAATATCCCCCTTCTTCCTTTGTTCCCCACTAAGCACGATGCAATATGATACAGAATATTGCTTAGGTCAGTGGGAGTCACCTGTCCCAGCTGTGTCCCCTCCCAGCTCCTTGTGCACCCCCAGCGTACTCGCTGTTGTGGCTGTGTGAGGAGAAGAAAAGCCCTTGACTCTGTAAGTGCTGCTCAGCAGTAACAAAAACATCCCTGTGCTATCAACATGGCTTCCAGCACAAATCCAAAACACAGTCCCATACCAGCTACTGTGAAGAAATTAATTCTCTCCCAACCAAAACTAGCACAAATGCATAAATTGCTCTTCCAATAACTTGTTTCTTTCTTGCAATGGAATCCTCAAAAGAAAATGGAGAATTAGCCCACATTTTTCTACTTCAGATGTTATCCTTGCATCTTAGCATAATGTTACGTTTTTAATTTAGGTTCTAGCAGCTACCTGAAACAGAATATGGATATTGCTAATTACCTCAGAATATTAGACTGTAGTCCTGTTGGTACCCTTGAATTTATACTCCCATAGCACTCAGAGCTTAAAATGGTACTGATGACACTTCAAAGATGTTTAGCCCTCCCTTTGATATTTCCTCTACCTTTCACTACAGTCTTCGGTATTCCCATGCCTTCCCTCATCGGAAGAGAAGTAATTTTTTGTATTCTATTTAGTGTGCTTTCTGTATAATTATGTTATACACCTTAAACACTAGATAATAAAACAATATAAAATCTATATGCAATACTAGACCTTATTCTTAACATATCAAAGGGCCATCACTCATGGACAGGTACTAAACCATATACTCTCATGTTAAATTATTCTGATGTATTACCCCCATCCTCCCCTGCCTTGAAATGTATACCATGAGTAGTGACCTATGCTTTTACAGTTTCTGTGAAGAGCTCAGCAGTTCCTGAAGGTCAATTATGATTAAGAGAGGGAGAGGGAGAGGGAGGAAAAAGCTGCCAGTTAGAGAAGTACTTTGAATTAAAAGAAATTCTAGAAATTGGATGTTTTTGTTTTAGTTTAATTTAGGTTTTGGATTATTGATTAAACTGGAGTGGGGAGCAGAATACTCTACTGTGGTTTAACTCAAGTGTTCAGAAATGGTAAGGTAAAGTCTAGAAACCATTATGACTAAAAAAAAATTAGGGGGGGATTAATCCCACTAGATTTCAAAAGTGTGAGTGTTGTCTTCTCTATATAAATAACAGTTTATAATTTTTATTTTTCATTTTAAATGAAAACAAGAATTTTAAACAATCTCATTGGTCAAATAGCAGTTGCTTGTTTTCCTGAAAATGCCAAGTATTCAAAGAGTTAACCTCCCCTAAACCACTCCTTCTCTAGCTTTGCTCCAGTGACTAAGATAATGTCAGATATCTTCTGATTTTAGTTTCCAAGCAGTTCAATTATGGCTAATTTTTGATGGCACAGGTGCAGCATTTTGATGGTACATATCAGGTGCATATCAGAAAGGTGTTACATAGCAGTCAGCTACAATTAAAATAACCCCAAACCCCGTAGCCCAGTTTTCTGTGAAGTAGTATATTTTGAATGTATATGTTTCTGATAGTAATTACAGTAATAATAATGACAAGTACTGGCAAATAAATACTTCAGAAGAACTTCTAATGGTGGATTAATAAGGTACATTGAATTTTTGAAAACTGCAAGCTACACTTATTTTTTTAGTAAATTCTGCATTTAATATAGTTTCATTACCTCGTGCTCTGACTCCTGAGTCTTGCAAGTTTCATCCCATCAATAACAGTTGTGTAGTAATGTTCAGCTGAAAAGATGAGCATTTGCCACATTATGTGGCTTCATAGGTCTAAAAGCCCAGTAGTACATCTGAAGAAATATTAACAGTAATAATAGGTATAATGATGCACAGTACCTCCACTCTTTTTTGAGTTGCACAAGCAAGCAAGCAAGCATACTTAGGATGGTTTATCCTTTTTCAGCTTGCTTCTAAGACAAAAAAGACTTAACATTTTATATCCAGTTGAGAGTTCATGCCACATGTTCTTCTTTTAATGAAGCCAGATGTACTGAATACGTCCTGAACATCTCTTAACCCCTGTGGGAAAGCCAGCAAACTTAAATCTGTATCACTATTTTCCTGTGTTTCTCTGTCTATTAACTGTCATACTATTGTTCATGGCCAACTGGAACATTTCTGATTTTAGAAATAATTACATTTGGCTCTAAAACTAGACATATTTCTTTTCACTTTCTCCCTCCCATAAGAACTGTGATATTTGTTGTATATTCATATAGCTAGAAAAAAAAAAAACAAACTTAGAAATAAACCCACAATATATTTATAATTTACTTTAATTCCTAATTTTGTCTATACAGAGAATTTAAGTTTGTAGGTACTTTTGTGTATATTTCAACACTTCCTATTTTTTGCACTTAGGTTTGTTGTGATTTTTTATTGGTATACATTCAGCTATATAGTAATCAATTTAAGTCAAATTTGGACTAAGAATTCTATTTCCATATAATTCAGGAAGTAATTTTTAAATTCTTAAGACTTCTATTATCAGACTATTTATAATCTTCTATAATCAGGACTAGGAGTGTGTAAATTTTACTTTTAATGATATACTTCCTAAGTTTTATTTCCCTCTAAGGAGTTCTGAGTCCCCAAGATAGAAAAAACCCACAGTACCATGAAACTGAGGAAAAACTGCATCCATTCTTGCTGCATGCCTGAGCAAGCATTTAATGTAAATTTATGTGTTATCTTATTCTTTTCTTTGAGATAAGTAGAAACATTGGATGATCCTGATTTCCTAGAGAAAGATTTCAATCTAACATATGAAGAATTTCAATCTAACATACGAAGAATTTTCATCAACTCTAGAAACACTATTTGATTCCTTTCCACTTAATTATGTGTTCTTATACGAAAATATGGGGGAAAAAAAGTCATTTGGTAAAACAAAAGAATCTGTCAGTCATCTTACTCATTGATTTTTTTATTCCTTTCTCTAGTCAACCTTCTTTCTCCTTCAAAACTCTAATAACTTCTGAAGGCACTACATACACTTATCTAAATAATTGAAGGCCTTACAAAAGACTTTTTTTGGGTAGATGTGAGGCTGCATACAAGGCTGAGGAAACAGAGATTGCTTCATACTGAGAGTAGATGAGTTGCCTAGAAAATTATGACTGTAGTTTGGAGATTTATTAGCCTTTTAAATTCTTTCTCAGGACACCCATTTGTTTCCAAGTAATGGAAGAAAATAAGAAAGAGGCAATTTTTAAGGCATGGAGAAAAATTGTTCTTGAAGGCCAAAGTTTTGCAATTAATGTTTTTGTAGAGCGGAAGGACATTGCTAGTAGTTCTTGGCCTTCTAAATCTCAATAAGCATTTGCCAAAACCAGCATGTACACAATTCTAGGAAAAGAGGATCATATTTTTCATAGATACATATTGCTCCTTTGATTAATGGCATAGAGATCTGATGGATCCATGTTCTTTGTGGATATAATATCCTAGATTGCACTGCAATGTTTTAAGACCTCTTTCTTGATCTGCTCTAAACTTTGTTACAAGCTACCTTATATAACTCAGTCTTTCCATCAAATAATGAAAAAAAAAAAAACCCAAACCTGTTTGACCTCTTACTAATGTTGCAATATTCATCAGTTTAACTTTTTTTAGAAAGAGGGGCTGGAATCTGCTTGTGTATCATAGGAACACTTACTACTGAGATATGGCTTTCTGTGTGCAGAGTTTCAGAGTCAAGTATATTAATATACTCTACCAAATTATTTTTCCTGCAGATGATCTTTGATTCTCTGCCCTCCCTGCACCCAACACACACCCCAGACCAATGCTACCATGACATGTTTACACAGCAATTGTGATATGTTGGCTGAAACACTTTCAGTATATAGAAAACCTTTAAGATATGTTTCTTCTTGTTTCTACTGGCTATACCAAATGATTGTAAAGCCATCACTGCAAGACTGAAAATTTCTGATGAATATAAAGAAAAAACAATCACAGCTTAAAACACACTCAAACAAACTAGCAAAGAGACCACACACACAAAAAAAAGAAGCTCTCTCCCTCTCTATATATATATTTATATTGTACAGAGATTGTACTTTATGATGCAAACTGCTTATTTGTGGTAAAAAAGCTGCTATTGAGAAATTACATTCTATCCACATTGTTTCACAGTTAGGTATAATAATTTGCTGTGCAAAATTATTAGCTCTGCAGGTGCTGGGTTCCCCATCACTATCTTCTCCACAGGAATGGTACAGCAATGTGGCCTGTTAGCTTTCTGTGAGTTGTTACTTCAATAGCTGTGCACATATACCTCTGAATAATGAAACAGCCTATATATAAAAGTCATTTTACTTAAGTGTCTCATCAGAGAGTTGTGGAACAGTTTTTCATAAATGTAGGCTACCTTACAACATGGTACTAAGAATGATTAAAATGATTGCATTCAACAGCACACTTCCAGTGCACCTCTTTCTCATTCTCAGTGATAGTACCACCTTGGCTGAGAAGAGAGTAGAGGAAATGCTCAGAAACATTAATATTCTCCCAAGTTATCCTATATTTTCTATGTAGATAAAACCAACTTCCAGTTTTTGGTTAATTTAAAATTAATAAATAGCAGAGATATTATTTTTCACTGACAGGGGAAGAAATAAATTAATACTGCAGTGTTTCTTCATTAGTCAGGTATTTTTTTATGTCCCACTCTAAAACACATATAATGTAATTATTTGGGAAAATACAGCAAATTGTGAGTTAAAGGTTAATCTCTTTTCCTTAAGAAACAAGGGTTTCTAACAAATGGCATTTAATGAGAAATCAGGTTCTGTTGTCATTCAAGTTGATAAAACATTTGTTATTCTAGATTTACAGATATGGAAAAAAAATCACCTGCACAGAAAAAGAAATCAAAAGTGTTTGTGGTTAATATTTTTAGTATATTTAAAATTATTTTCAAGACATGCCTAAAAATATAATAAAGTATATCTACAGCATCCCAGTTGGTTAGAAATCTGGAGTAATGGTACAGCTCAAACAATCTGGTCTATATACCTGCAGGCCTCTGAGAAAAGTGTTAGCTACAGCAGTAGCTAACAGGTATATAGTATCAGTAACAGCTAACTTTAAAGTAACTGTAAGAAACTCTTATGAGTCAAGGATTTCTATAAAGAATGGTTTAGCTCACAACTATCCAGGGTATATTCCACTAGAAGTCACCAGATCTACTTGTCAAGTGTTGTACAGTTTTGTTCTCACCTCTAAACTGGGTGGAGTGCTTTTGAGTCTTGTCCAGTTCCTTACTTGATATCACCTATAGTGTGCACCACAGCCTGCTCCAGATAGGAGACTTTTTCTGTTTAAGCCATATATTTTACCTATGCGTATAATGTGAGCAGATCTGGATTTCCAAAGATGGAATATCTTTATCCCAGAAAAGAAAGCCCAAACATTCAAGCAACAAAACAAACAAACAAAAATTCTTCCTTTCTATCTAGCTGAAAAACTAGAATAAAATATGCCAGTTTTTTCTGGGACTAATGACCAATGATATCCAGAAACTAATGTGGATCAAGAGAAAAAAAGCTGATAAGAATGTGGGTTAAAAGATTTAAAGTAGGTTAAGAGAAAAAAAGCTCACTGCTAACAGATACTGATATTCTACTCTAGAATCTAAAGAATTCTCTCTTATTTAGAAAAGTAGAACCTCAGGTTTCAGGAAACTTTATGAGCAAAATCTTATACAAACTTTAAGATTTGTAACCAAGTCTTTATTTCCCTTGCAAACTTTATTATGTAACCAGTTGTTGCTGTCAATAGGCAAGGTCAGCTTCACATCAGCCTCAGTAATGTGAGGTGCCTCCTTCTGGTGGGTCTTTGAGCTCTTGTAAGGATTTTCCTGAACTTGGGAACCTTCAATCCAGCTCAGTCTAGTGCTTAGCTCCCAGAATTTACTGTACCTGTTGCTGCTGTTTCTTCATGCCACATTGACTGATAATTCAAAAACTTTCAGGTTGCTTACAAAATTAGGGGGCTGATAATTCAAACAAGTCCTCTATGATGCTTATCAAGATCTGTTACATCATCCTATGTCCCTGCATCAGTAGTTTGGCTCAAAATAAAAAATCCCGAGTGACTTATCTTTACCATTTCCCAAAATGCTCTTCTTTTCCCTTCTGCTCTCCCATGCAACATCATAATACCTAGTAGATTTTATTAGAAAAATAAATGAGATGAGAGCTTGATGCTACATATCTGCAAGCTATAGTATGTGCCAGTCATCTCACACAGTTTTTCAAGTTCACCTCCCTCTTCAGGATTTGAGGTCAGTAACAATGACAGGAAGGGAAGCAGGAATAATGTAAAAGGGCATCAACTTCTGTGCCTTGTTGCCTTGATAAAATTGTCTTAGAAGGAATTTTGCTGTGGAGATAAACAATTCAAGGTCAAGTCAGTCATGGATTTTATATCTCCAGAAAAGTAATTCTAGGGAGGATAGTTTCATGCATGCAGAAAGAAATCACTTCTGGCTGAATGACTTAAAACCCTTAAAAGGTTAGAATCTAAAATTCAAGCAAGTAGACTTTATGGCATCTCTTGTATGTTTAATAAAGGAAATGGTAGATCTTTGGGAAAAACACTAGCAGGAAAAGGCTATGCAAATTTCATATCTCTAAATCATTCATAGAGTATGACTCTGAAGTTCTTTAATTTATATTGGGTGACCTACTCTTCTGCCTAAGCATTAAATGTGGGTCTCAGTCACTAGGACAAAGGTTGTTCTGGGCTAGAATGTACAAATCCAGCTGAATTCATGGAGCCTTCCACAGCAGTATAAATCAGGAATACCTGCCCCTGATTAAAAGGCCAAATGGTACACAGATATTCATAACCAAGAACATAATTTGACCCATTGAGATTGCAACATTTTCAAAATAGTAAAGAATGTGAAATTATGGTGTCAACTCTGCCAACTCACCAGTAGCCAGTTTCTGTGGGGGAAGTAGTGAGGGGCAGGAAGGGAGGCTGTCTGCCTTTTTGTCTGTCTGTGTAAACCTTTCCCTCAGAAGGCCTGTCCCTCACTTGATCCTCTTAATAAAGTGAGGATAGTACAGTCATGTTCTCTGGTGTTCCTTTTTCATCTCATTGTGTGTGGTTTTTGAAATGTAGATGACCTAAAGGAAAAGAAAATTACTGAGGGACCACCTCATCCTGTCTTAATCAGTAACACTCTGATGTTGGGTGAGGTATAAATGCATTGGAATAAAATGTCTTGAGACTTGATTTCATTAGTTTTATTGTAGAATCATAAAATGATTTGGGTTGCGCGACCTTACAGATCATCAAGTTCAAACTCCCAGGTGATGGGTGGGGAATATACCCATGTAATACACTGATACAAATGAGAATAATTTGCAAAATAAAAGCCCACTTTTGCATGAAAGCAACAGACCTAGTACTGGATAGGGGTCTTTTTCAGAGAGGCAGTCACAAAGCTCCTGAATAAATACCAAAGTATTGTTATATTGCTACAGGACTTCACTAGGAGTTTGGAATTTACACTTGGTTTGACTGTTGTTTGGCTTAACAAATCCATAACTTCTTATTAACTCACTACAGGATGGGGTACTTCCGATTTATGTCATCCCATTTTTTAGAGTTCTTTAAAGCGAGGTGCTTTTGTGGGCTTTGGTTCTGTTTGAGAGTTTTTGGCAGGCTCACAGATCCATGCAGTAACCATCACCGGCACAATGAAATGCATAGAGCATAAGCATCCAAATGCTCATTTATCTTAAGTAACCTTTGCAAGAAGGTTTTATCACTTGCTCAGACAAAACTTTTAAGCATTAGTGAGGCTGTTGTTTTATGCATGTTCCTTTCCATGCAACAGAAACTCTAAAACCTGAAAACAGATGCTAGCTCTCTTTAACGATGATTTAATTTTCAGACTGTTTTGTTATGGACACGTGACTTACGCACTTGGGAAAATTCTGTTTTAATTCTAGTAAGGCTTGAATCCTATTTATTAACTTCAATCATATCTGAAACAAACTTCAAATTATTTCTATTAGAAATAATTTACAATACTGCCAATATGGGAAGAGTTAGGTGGATGCTTCTTTGAGAATGGTATTGTTTTTATCAGGAGACAGGAGAGTTAAAATTGTGTATTATTTCCAGCAGAAGCAGCAGAAGCAAACTGGCCAGTCAACAGCCATTTCCTGCTATATTATCTAAGCCAAGTGCTGTCCCAGCCTATATCCAGAGGATGAAAAGACATCTGGTTTGTCTTGTCTAGGTGGGTTAGAAGGCAAAAAAGTGCAAACTCATTGAAAAGCAGATTTACCTATTTCTAACATTCTTGGAAAACTTTTGAATTTAAAGAACATTTTGTCTCCCATGTGCATTCAGCACTTGGCTTCCTCAATCCTCAAATGCCTGGTTTATTTGTGGTTTGATGTAGTTTTTCACACGTGGTTCAAGTGGCAAGGTAATTGAACTATGGCATTCCAACTCTAGAGATCCAAAATACTGACTGATATGCTTTCATTATTGCACAGACAGGCTCAGAAGTAACAAAAGAAATGACAATTCTCAAATTCTCTCACGATGGTGTGAACCTCAAATATTACTGTCTCACCATTTCTATCCTCCCACCTGTCACCAAGAGGAAAACAGAAGAATCCATCTCAGTAAGGCAGAGGAACATCTGTTTCTGAAAACAGGGCTATAGATAGAAATCTTTGTTGGTAACTCTGTATTTCAATGGTGTGCTGGGGGCACACCGTGTTTTCAATGGTAAGTGTGTACATTAACTGCTAAGCTCGTTCTTTACAAGCAGCTATTAATAAAACAGATATTTACATTCCAAAGTATAAAATATGGATCCAAATCAACTTCACATTTAAAAAGTTACTTGTATAATTCATAAGTCACTGACAAACCTAATGAATTAGTCACATAACTGACACATTAGAGACACGACTTGGAATCTGGATGCATGTTTTATTTAAAGCTTGGTTTGCTATATAAATAAATCATGAAAATATACTTCTGACTCAGACAGTAAATAATAATGTAAAGAATAGCATCTTCTGGTAAAAAATTGTGGGAGGAAGGGTAATCGAGTGACTTTGTGTTATTTGTTTGGCGCAGACAAGTGAGATCCCTCAGTAACACTTTCAGGTCCTTGTTGCTTTCTGCCAGTTTAAAGGAGTGATATATCAATCTAGGCTTGATTGCTATAAAAGGTTGTTTATACTTAAGGTAAGCAGCAAATACAGTCCCCTCTGTATAAGGAATAAGGTTGGAATTTTTAATCTCTAATTGTCTGAGTTCTTACAGGAGAATTTCAAATCTCTTCCATCACAACTTTTCTGTGCTCCTTTTCCATTTGCTTCTACATATCAAAGTGGACAACCCTGTAAGTGGTACAAAAATAAGCACCTCATTGAAAGCCTGCTTGTTAACAAATTAAAATGGGACTTTGAATGGGAACAGCTCTGTTAAGAGCTTCCATGTTGGAGCAATGGAAAGCAAAAAAGAAATATGTGTACGACATACAAGGCTAAAACTATTTTTTGTCATTTAGGAGATATTTTTAGTGTATATACTTTGGTATATCTAAGACTCTAAAATGCTCAAAGTTAAGGAAATAATTAATTCATGTACACACCAAGTTACAAAATTGCAATTATAACAGTAAAAAAAAAGAGGGCTTGTGATAGATTACCTTTTTTTTTTCCTCAATACCACTGCATCCTTCACAGCTTGAACATAATTTGGTGGCCTGAACATTAATGGTACCATTTTTCTTCTGTATGTAACCCTAGACTGACTCATTGCCAGTTAAAAACAGTGACATGCCTTTAGTGAAAAGAAATGTCTGAGCTCACTGGCAATCAGTAACAGCCTCAAAGTGCTAAAAATATACATATATTTGTTAGATGAATCAAAGCCCTATTCACACTCTTGGTAACCAAGTGGCTTTTCGTACAATGAAAATTCCCCAGAAATAGATTCATGATCTCAGAAAGAATTGCCACAAGCACTTATATTGAATTCTACTAGGTGATATCTAGGTTTATTAGTTAAAATTTCACTTAAAATTATGTGTGATTTATAAGACATGCTAATACATGATTGGTAATAGAGTTTTAAGTTTGCTTCAAAAAAGAAACACCATCCAATTCTCTCAAATCATAAAACTTTTTTCTAGCCCTGGATGTATTCAATCTATGATTCCTAATCACCTCGTATCTATATATGGTATCTCCACAAATAATCCAGTTTAAATCTGCACATTCTCTTCTTTTCCTTCCCTAATCATGGTATAGTTTATCCTCATTAAAATCCAAAAATGCTGTCTCTTAGTTCCTCTTTATAGCCAAAAATATTTATTCATTAGCAGTCCAGAGGTCCACTAGTATCTGTATTTTAATCCTTTAACTATTTTTCTTTACTTATCTTTTTACTTTTGACTGCATTTACACTACATGCCAGCGATTAACTTTCTTTGTTCTCCTCAAAAGCCTGTGAGGATCACATATATGAGAATTTGATATGCAGTCAGATTGAAGATGAAGGAAGAAAGAGGGAACAGAAGACCAGGGAGATGCAAAGGCAATAGGCATTATTAGCTGCTTGATACTTGTTAGTCATGAACCCTTTGTCCTCACTTCACCAGGGTTCTTAACCTTTTGCTGTGAGATGAAGTAAAGAGTGATGTCCTTACAGTCACGAGGAAAACAAATTCCTTCTTAGATATAGTAATAAAGATTGGAAGCTCTCAGTTGTTTAGAAGATGAGTGAGGAAAGGCAAATAATCTGAAGGAAAAATAGTAACTTGGTTTTCGGGACTTCTGCCTTTTCCTTGGAGAGACATACAGAACTCTGACAACAATACAACAATAGACAGAGAAATTTGTAAAGCCAGCAGGTCTGGATTTATGCCCGTATTTATAAGAAATTTACAACTAATATCATATGACAAGGACCTCAGATGCTTTCCCTTTAAAATATTTAGTGCCTGCAAATATGAGATAAGGTCTCTGTACAAAAAAATTTCTGGGTTCACAGTTCTGTTTCCATGGAGTCCAAATGCTGGAGGAATGAGACATAGGCATGAAATTCCACAAATAAGGAGAATAGGAGTTAATTTTTTGTTGCTATTGCATGGCAGTTATAACACATTAAGTGCTAATTTGCACAGAATTACCTAATTCTAATTTAAATGCTCAAAAGTTTAAAAATTGCAGATTTCCTCAATGCTTTTTTTTTGATTCATTCTTTTCATATAGTTATAAGAGAATCTCATGCCCCTGAGAGGAGAGGGAGGGGTAAAAAGCCTTTACATCTGCCACCTATAGAGTAAAAGCCCTCCAATATTAGAAATTAATTAAAAATTTTCTGCATTGTAAGAAAAGCATTTTGTTAACAATGCACTGGCAAGAAAACCACATGACTAGGTGGGAAAAAAAGAGGAAATCAGGAGATATAGGTGTTATCTAGCTATAACATTTAGCTAAAGGAGCAGTGTGTATTTCTCTAGTTTTTTAGAAATGTGTTTTGTGACACTTCCATTGTCTATAAAATAATGTTTAAGGAAGCAAATTCTTAAGGCAAACTTCAGGAATCAAAGTTATATTATTAGCCTGGATCAAGGAATATAAATAAAACCAGGAAGATCCTTAGAGTTGAAATTGACTAAGAAGGATATCCGCTATCATCTCAAGACATAAGCCTCTTTCAGTTAACAGGATAGGCCCTCAAATCTTGTGGAGAGCTTTTAAAGTCAAATCTGTGTCTTCTTGAGTCTTGACAGAAGCTTCATGAGCTGTGACAATGAATAACTGATAATCCATATAAAGCATAAGATACATTTGGTAAATCATTAATCATCTATTCAATACAATGTGTTCTTTCTGCTTTATCAGTGGTCTGGCACTTGTCTAAACAGAACTTAGACTTCTGATGCCCCAAATAAATGGACCTACCAGGCTGGGGAAGTAAGTGACAGTCTTTTGAGGAAGGCTGGAGGAGCAGCCCTAGCAGTCAGGTGCAAAGAGAAGCCCAAACAAGCACTAGAGCAGAGACTCCTGAGAAGGACTGTACCAAACACATACCAAAGCAAACTGTAGATGAAGGCACTTGAGCAGAGACTGGAGTGGAGACACCCAAACAGGGCCATTAAACACAAGCCATTAAACAGGGCTAGTGCCAGGAGACACCTGAGGAACGTGAGATTCACAATTGGTGGGGTTATTTTTAGTCTATGATAACAAAGGGAAGACCTCTTTTGTAGATGGCAAACAGCACATCTGCAGAACCCCACTTGCCCCAGCCCTAGTAACCTAATCTAGTTGTCCCTGCCCTACTCAGTTGACTGGACCAGTCTTTTTTTTTTAAAGTGGCTGCTCTTATTATTTCTTTCCTAGTCCCATTTCAGGACTCCACATAGTTCTCAAGTTATCCTGTGGTTTTTTTATAAGCATGAAGAAATATTCGCCCAGATTAAGTTTGAGTTGCTATTTTTTTTCTTTTTGTATTGTGACTTAGCAGTACCATGAAAAATAATATAGCAAAATATAGTGTATTGGACAATATCTCATCTTGGATACCATTCTTCAGACATTCTAACGAATACTTCCCACCCTGCTCCTGCAATCTAACTGTCCACTCAAAACTTAAGGAAAGAAAATTCACACATTTAAAAATCTGTCTTCCTCATTTCAGAAAGCCAGGCTGATGGTAAATAATTTTTAGTAGTTACGACTACTGAGATAAATCAGTAGAAAACTAAAACACCATATCCATATTTCACTACTTTTTTTTCCTAACTTTCAACTGATTGCTGCATAAGCCTAGAAAATTTTTATCTTCTCATTAATTTAACATAAAATGTAAGCAATTCTAGGAACAATCTCACGCAAACCTCTAAATAACAGCTGAATAAAACCTGCATAAAATATGCAGAAAGATACATGGATTTAGTATTCCAGTGACTGTTTCATTAGCTTTTTATTACTATCTAGACAATAACTGTAATTTTATTATATTTTCAAGTATATATTGGTCAATCAGTTCAATGTAATTTTTCCTGATGTAAAACAGTCATAAATTTGTCTATAGTTCTTCCTTGTTTGCTTTCCTTAATAATGATTTACTTTATAGCAGAAATCCCTATCTTTATTTGTTTGGTTTACTTTTTTAGCTTTGAATGATCAGCCTAGACTAGTATTTGATTCATGTTATCAAACTCAGGATGCATTTCTAAAGCCTGTAAACATCACACTGCTGAAAAAACAGGGTGCAGTTTTAAATGATTGCAAAGATTAATCTCTCCATAAGCCTTCAAATCAATAGTATTGATTTCAGTTTAAGGTTTTATTTATCCCTGTTATTTCATTTAGTAAAGATCTACTATTTATCTAGAAGTAAGACATAAGCATATAGAGATAATAATACCAAGTTTGTGGGTTTTTTTCTTTCTCATATAATCAATCTCCTGCCCAGCACTCTGAGGAAGAACTGTCCAACAAGTAGTAAATTTTTTAGCAGAAAAGACATATTTGTTTTAGACATCATAAATAGTCACCTAGTCATATACTTTTTAATATTTTAAATTATATTTTTATTAAAATTGTATTTGCAGTAATAAGTAGTATTTAGTACAATTTCTTGTCTGTAACAATGAGCTGTTCTATTGATGTGAGCAGCAATGACATTCCAAAGAACTGTCAGAATCATAGATTCATAGAATGGCTTGTGTTGGAAAGGACCTTAAAGATCATTTAGGTCCAATCCTCCTGACACAATCAGGGACATCTTTCATTTGACCTGCTTACTCAAAGTCCTGTCCTGTCTGGTGTTGGACACCTCCAAAGGACAGTCACAACTCTGGGCAGCCCTTTTCACAACTCTGGGCAGCCCTTTCCGGTATCTCACTATCCTCACTGTGAAAAATGCTTTCCTTGTATCCAGTCTAAATCTTCCCTCTTTCAGCTGTCCCTTGTTCTATGACTGCTAGTCTTGGTAAAAAAATCCCCTTATTTCTTTTAAGTCCCTCTTATATATTAAAAGGGCAGAATATGGTATCCTCAGAAACTTCTCCTCTCCAGGCTGAAATATCTTTGACTCACTCAGCCTTTCTTCACAGGAGGGGTGTTCTATCTCTCTGATCATTTGGTTGCCCTCCTCTGTTCTAAGAGATCCGTGTCTTGTAATGGAGACTCCAGAACTGAATGAATTATTCCATCTAGGAGCAGAGGAGCAGAATCAACTCCCTCATCCTGCTGATTGCCCTTCTTTTGTGCAATGCAAAAGACAATTGACTTTCTGGGGTGCAATGCAGGCTGTCAGACCAAATCCAATTTTTCTTCCACCAGTATCTCCCAATCTTTTTCTGCCAGCAGCTCTCAGGCAATTCATTACCAATACTCTACTGATATTAGGTAATGGACAAGAGGTTGCCCAGCGAATTATAGAATCCCCAACCCTTGAACTGTTCAAGGTCAAGTTGGATGGGGCTGTGAGGAACCAAATCTAGTGTAAAATGTCCCTTCCCCTGGCAAGTGGGTTTGGACCTGATGATGTTCAAGGGTCTCTCCCAACACGTGCCATGCTATGATTCTGTGATTTTCCTGACCCAGATACAGATCCTTGGACGTGGACTTGTTGAACTTCACGACGTTCACATGGGTCCACTTCTCAAACATGCCAAGTTTACTCTCAAGCTTGCCAATGTCTCATGTCCTATGTGTTGTAGTGTACTTTTCTTCCTTTAATGTATAGATAGAAAATATACTATTAGACACAAGGAGTTCTCTAAAGTAGAGAACTTAGAAGTTATAAAGTCAGAACACTGGTTTCATCTACCTTAAGCTTCTGAGCAACACGTGCTCTAGGTGTGCTTTACAACCATTTGCATTCCAACCGGAGTTTTGCTTTTAGGTGAGTATTGTACTTTGTCTTGATTTAAAAATTGCTTATGAACAATTAATTGCAAATCATACCACTTGTTCAGTTAGTTAACAATGTTAATTGAAATTTGTTTCACTTATGGAGTAAATTTATGTGAGTTAGCTTAAATTCAGTATACTAGGGTGACTAATTCTTCAGTGTCATCTTTCTGTTCATGTAAGTTATAGAATTTTCTCACCCCCCATATTGCCATTTTCTGTGTTTTTTATACATTTACTGATTCTATTCATATCCATTTTCTAACCATTTAAGTTTTCTTTTGAGTCTATGCATTTTCTCCACTGATGAGAGGTGGCCACCTCTTCTGGCACTGGAAAGAATTCTGCAGGGAGGGATAAGAGAATCAGCCTGTGTTTACCAAGACTTTTGCTCACATAAGCAAGGCTTACAATTTTTTTCTGGTTATTAGTGATCAGCTTTTATTTACTTACCTCCTAATATTTAAGAGTTATTGCTTCCCAAGCTGGAATCTTCTACTCTGAAAGAATGGTTTATGTTCTTCTGTCTTAGATCTTGCATTTAGCTGAATTTTACAAATTTGCATTTAGCGAAATGTTTGTAGATTGACTTGACTTCTTAATTTTCCCCTTTTTCTCTGGCCATCCTGGAGTCTTGTGAGCATTATCAATCATGTATATTTGTGGTAAAATTGTTAAATTATGAAAGACAAGAACAAATCTGCAGTATTACAATAAAAACCTGTCTGCCTGGTTAGTTCTCCCTGATTGAATTCACAGGGAAGTCTATCAAATAACATGACTGTGTTTGGAATGTTTTTCAGTGGGCTATTGCATGAAAATAATGACTCATAACAATACAGGAACACTGAGGGAAATAATTCAATTTTCAATTGTGAATACAAAATATTGCTGAACTACTTAGATGACATAATTTGCTGCCAATACTCTTGAGTAAACAAAAATCTTGCAGATTCTCACTATACTAACATAAATAGTTTCCTAACACCAAGCAATCAATCCCAATCAAGCTACTGCTTTAGAAATTAATAAATAAAACCATCATTATGGAGCAGAATGTTTTGCAATACTTTTTTGTCATACACAGTTTTTTCACATTTGCATGATCTAAGTTGAATTTTTCCAAATTTGAAAAGAATATCTAAAGGAACATTGAAAATTGGATTTTAATTATTTCTTTACTTTTTAACATAACAGTCAATGTAATATTTCAAACAAAAATGTATCAAGAATTCAATGTCCTATTTATAGAGGAAGTTATTTTCATTATTTAGTATCACCTTAAATTTAATTTTTATATTTGATTAATGTGTTATTTTATTCAGAAAAAAATTTTCCCTGGATCATTTGGTAGTGAATAAATTATATGCAATCACCATTAATCTCAGTACTTCAGGAATAAAATAATTAAAGTATATCTCTTTCATCAGTTCATGGTAGAGTCAAGTACTGCACAGAAATAAAACATACTTCCTGATATCATGTAATGTCGTATGGTCAGATACAGACATAGTAATGCATAGGAAGCTTTTGCCTGACTGTATCAGCTGGTTTTTTCCTATTCTTTTATCCTATTAAGATTGCCATGAATGAAATGCAAGTGGCTGATAGCATTTTGTGTAGCTGGTTTTTTTCATTTCGTCAGGGCACAAGATATTTTTTCATCATATCACAGGGCATTTAATTGCATTACATTTAATCCTTTGTAATCCTTTAAATCCTCCATCTAATCCTTATCACAATGACACCTTTTTTCACTTGTGCTTTGCAGGATGTTTTTAAGGGTGAGGATGTTAGATTGTGCTTTCGGAAGGAATACAGCTCTCCAAGAACTTCAGACTTCTGCTTGTGACACCATGCAGAATGCATAAGTAGAATTCACTTATTTGAACCAGACTGCATATAAACAGCACCTATTCAATGTGTTCATATCACAATAATCACACATTTAAAAAAATCCATGACACTCAGTGGGATTTAGAGACTTTGATAAGCCCCTCAATGGAAAATGGCCATTGAAATTGTGCAGTCTGCATACTAAGTTGGTGTGTTTAATATTGTCCAATAGTTCAAGTAATTACCATTCTAATTTCAAACATTGAAAAACTTGATCTGAGGCTTAAAAGAACAACAAAACCTACATGCATTTGCATTTGCAATCTTTTTTTATCTACATAGCCAGTGGCTAAAATGCAATTTTACACTAATTAAATTTTTATTTTTCTACTACCATTTAGCAGTGCCATATTCCCTAATATTATTTACAGTGGTTTGAGGTTTAGGTTGTAGTTTTTCTTTGTTTCTTTTTGTTTTTCTCCCAATATGCTGTGAATTTTATTAATCACTTCCAAAATATCTTTGCAGAATACACAGATAAATACATATTTGTATACCTATATATACTTAAATTTTGCTGCTGTTTTCAGATTATGTATGCCTCTGTAAGGCAAACAAGCTCTACTGCACTAAAGAAACTAGACCACTGAAAAACTATCAGCATTCTGATGGCTACTCTTTCTATGTGTAAAACCTGATCATCTGTTCTTGTAAAAAGGCTGGGTAGCTAATGGAGTGGGAATCCCAGAATGTAGCACATGACGAAGAAAACTCTAAAAAATAATGCTCTGGGTATACCTTTATTTCTCACCTCCAGAAAAGATTTGTACCAGAGGGCAGAAGCAAAATTACAGCCACAAAGAGTCCTTCTCAGGAGAATAATTTACATTCAATTAAAAACACACCTTAAATTTTTTAAAGGCATCTTGTTTCATAGTAATCCCTGATAAGGTAATTTATGTCTGGACTGCTACCCATATTTGCACACTAATGATATGGAGATAAGGCTCAAACACTATGAGTGGAATCTTCTTATAGTGTCCATAGTCCTTAAAAGCAAAGATCTGTGGGTGAAGCCTTAAAAGCTAGAGACATAACAATAGTATAAAATAAGTATAAAATCACATGGAATGACTTAACTAAGTGTATACAGCATACAGGTGTATGGATATATTTGTTTGGATAGCTGTTCTGATTTTTTTTTTCATTGCTTTTGGTAGCTCAGTTTTCTGCATGATACTACCAGAGCAGTATCAGATGTCTATCTGACAGTAAAAAAAACCAAACCAATCCAAAACTTTTCAATTTGTAATATGGCTAGACCTCTGAACTGCTAGTACCCATTTCTCAGTATTGATGGTGCACTATAACTTGTTCATAAAATTCATCAACAGAACAATTTTTTTCATTTTCTCTACATAAATTTCACGTCATATAATTGTTAAATTCTGTGTTCCAAAATAAATTACAGTTAACATACAAGTTATTGCTAACACATGTCTACATAATCTCTAATATTTTCTACGCAGTAAATGTTAATTTCATTTCTAATTGCCAGTCTAACAGTAAACTACTGTTCTGTATTTTCTGCCCTAGTTATTTCCATGACTTCTTCTACCTCCCACAGAAAACTGTACACAATTGCCTGCATCTTTTCTTTATTCTTTGGAACATAGACGGGTACACACATAACCTGTAATAAAGCAAACAGACACACAAACAAATGAGTAAAGAAGTTCAAGATCTTATGTGTGTGCATAGGAAATGTATTTAGAACAGAAATTAATTACTAATAAATTGAGAATTCTGCCTTATTTTTGAATTAGTTTCATCTGTAAATTCTTAGTTGCGAAGGAGAATATGACAAAATGACTCACTCAGAATCACTCAATTTTTTTAATAAGTAAACTGATACATAAAAGGAAGTTCCTACCATTTGACTTTTTGAAATATTGTCAAAGAAAAGTGAAAATTCCCACTTGTCTGTCTGTACACTTCAACATGATCTCATTATCACACAACCTCATGAAGTTATTGGTATTCTTGAAAGCAAGGAAAAATAAAATATATATAATCGGTATGAACTTAAAAATTAGAAAAGTTTTTCACTGGTTACTTGGGTAATGAAAGAGCATGCACACAGGTAGTCCTTTTATTCAGTAGAGGCACCTCTAACAACAATCTGTTAGATCCCACAAGAATCTTAATTTTTTTTTAATTTTTAATTAAATTGCTAACCTTGTTCAGTTTTTGAGATTCATGTAATAAACACATTTTGGGAAAGTTTTCATTTTAAACTAAAGCACTGTTTAACAAGAATGATCCAGTTAAGCAGTTGTACATTTCTACCTAACAGTAGAGCATGACAAATGAAACCAAGCCTTATTTGGAAAAGAGTATATCAAAGCCTTTATATCAGTAACATAGGAATAGAATCAGTCAATTCCAGAATAGCTTTGTACATAAACAAATAATCCCTAAGAGAAAAAAATGCCAAATTCAGTCCTCAATACAGAATTCACGTTGCATTAATGAAATTTAAATTCTTAAGTCTGTAGGACTGAATATTTACCCTGCCCCATCATGCAAATGTGTACCTGCTTCCCACATTTGTGCATCTCTTCATAAAATAAGAAATACACCATTTAAGAACCTGCATGATGCAGAGGTATATTATCACTTGATTCTTTTCTTAAGTAAAGAACTGTGAAACTGCTTTATGATATGGCTTAGGCTGCCTGTCATGGAAAAAGAATATCAGTCAATATTCTTAAGTAAGATTTCTTCTTTCTTCACTCATCCTTCATTCTTCTGCAGAAGGCTGGCAAAACCATCAAAATTATCAAAAGAAGGAAAAAGTAGGTATAAAATATTTACCTGTAATATCTATAATATGTTTTATTGGTAATAACACAGTAGGTATCCTGCAAGAGTGAATACAACCCAGGGGCAACCAACATGCAATCTTTTGTGTTGCTTAGTGATTTAAGTGATTACAAGGCTCCAGTTCTAACAGCCTACACATTTAATGCCAAATAAATGATCACACATTTTAAAATTTGTTTTTAATTCATTAAAACTACACTCTGTTCTTAAAAAAGAGAAAAATAGTGAAATTTAACATAATAGCTCTAAATAGAGGTACTAGAAGGACTCTGCTGCCAAATACAGAAAGGCTGCCCTTTCTTCAGAGTTATTCATCATGCCTTCTATAATAAAAAATAATTTAAAGCACATGGAGTTTTGTTCAAGGAGATGGAAGGGGAGAGGACTTGTAGATCAACCAGAAAGCACAGGAGGTTTTGACAGAGTATAAATACTTTGAAAAGATATGTGAAGGCATCCTGTCTTGGAAACAGCCCCTGGTATGATTTCAAAAATGTAAACATATATTCTCAGGCACACATACATGCCTGTATGAGTTAAAAACTTAATGTAAGTCTAGTATTCATAAAACTCTGCCTTTGTCTCTTCCCAAAAAGTTGCAGTTGTATTTGAGAACTGGGTTATTAATTATGAAAACTGAGGATATGTAAATATGTTTAAGTGGTGCTCCATGCCAGACCAGCCAAGTTACAGTGAGTGAAAATCTTCTTTAAATCAAGTTTGGTTATGTCCCTAAGGCTGTATTGTTCTTTTAACTGCACTTCCAGATTTCTCAGATGTTAAGTACACTGAAGTGCTGCCAGCTGACTTACACAAGGCTGGCAGGTAAAAACAAGAATAAGTGAGCAGCTGATTGGTTGGCAATAGAAATTGGTCTATGGTCCAGGGTCTTTACACCCAGAAGTCATCATTTGGCTGATTACATTCTGGCCTGCCTTGAGACAGCATTGAGTATCTTCAAGCCAAAAGCATAAGGAAGAAATACTGATCAACCTGTCTAAATTAAGCCTGGGAAGAAAAGGCTGCCCTATGTCTCCAAAACAAAGAGAATTATAGCAGCAAGTGAATTAACTGAATGATAGCCTATCAGAAACAGCTATTTCCAGAGACAGACAGTACAAAAAAAAAGTGGATGGATACTCATTTTCAACATGGTTGCAATGCTTGGGAATATCTATGAATCCTAAAAAAATATTATGGCTTTACTCTGGAAAGTGACAGTTGTAAGCATGTGCATTCCCCTAAATCCAAACTGAAAGTGTAAGAGAAAGGGGATTTAAAAGGCAGTTGTAGATACAAATTTGAAAAAAAAAAAAGTTTTACTGTCCCAAATATGATTATATAGATCAACGTTTTGCTTTTAAAGACACCAGTCATTCGGCAGTACTGCTTTTCTTTAAGTTTACTTCAGACAATTAAAAAAATATTGACACCTCACCTATAAAAATCAAACCCATATTAGGTGTCTGTTGTAGGTACAGAAGAACAGAAATATTTCAATTCAATAGTCTCTTTTGGAGTTTGTAAGGTTCTGTTTCTCATTTTAGAAACCTAGTTTATCGAGCTAAACAATAAGCTACAAATAGGCTTGCTTTCATGTCAATTGAAAGGTGTTCCCAGAGAGTGTTTCAGAATACTGCAAACTAGAATAGAGAAAATGCCAAGTTTATTATCAGTAATGCTACTAAGTCAACAGCATGACAGCTCTCTAGATGGTAACTGTAGTAAATTTTTGACAGATGCCTTGTAATATTATAAGTTAGATGAAGTACCTCCAATTTTATTTCTCTTCTACATTTAGGAAGGAGATCTAAATTTCACTGTAAGCTGAAAAAAAAAAATAAAAACAAATAAACAAACAAAAAAAAACACCCACACACATAATATTTTGGTCTTTTGGAACAAGAAGCTAAACTCAATATTTGACCACATTTATTTCAGTTGAAATTTAGAAGATGCCTTTGGCACTGTCAGTCAGCTTTTCAGCAAAAAAATATGCAGTTAAGTCAAAGGGTAGAAGTTATCTGATCTGTATTTATGGATAGATGTTTTTTTCATAATCAGTGGGAGAACAGTTCAAGGAAAGTAATAAATCTGGTGATGCAGTTCCCTATTTCTGTATATTTAGTTCATCTCTATCACCACACATATCTGAAGTATGTCCTTCTTGCAAATTCTTTTCCGGTCTACAGCTAGGATCCCTTTGCCTCACCAATGAGCAAAAGTAGTTCTGGCTTCCCATATTGAGATTCTCAATGAAAAACTGTTCTCTTAAAGAGCTCTTAGTATTCTAAACTGTTCTTATTCTCAGCAGTCTTGACGTTCATCTCAGCATTGTTTGCTTCAACCATGGCAGAGAAATCTCACATAGAGAAGGGAGTATGCAATAACCCCTGTATGCTTAAGGGAGAACTTCCTCCTCTGTTATTCTTCCATGGATCTTCTGACAGAGGTTTTCCATCTAAATGTCTGATAACCAGAATCAGAAGGCTTAAAGATGTCATAAACCAATTTCCAACTCTCTTATCATTTTTAGGCTGAAGTTCCATCTCTTTTCAACTATTCACAGTAGCTAGAGAGCCTTTCCTACTACAGCTTCTTTTTAGACATTAGGAAAAATAAAATTTTCCTTTATGAAAATGTGGTTTTACTATAACTGTCACATGAAGTACTTTATATCTATGAAAAGAAGTATAATGAAAGAGGTTTTTTCTTTCTTTAACTTTGCTTATAGTTTTGTTCATACGCTTTGCTGGTATAAGGTATTTTTAACTATCCTGTGTTTCCTTACCTATGCTGACAGTTGTTAATTATAAACCACTTATATTCAAGTCAATTTTTTAATCAATTTTTTATTGATATTGCTAGTACAAGATAGCCACATTAATAATTTCATCTGGACTGTTCTCTTTCCAAAATACCTATTACGTATCTTAGAGAATGTGAATTTATGAATATGCATTCAGTGCATTAATTCTCTAAATAGAAAATCAGAATAAGTCAATGGTAGTCAATATATAAACAGCTGGCAGAGCATTATCCAGGAGCAGTCAGAACTGATACAGAGAAGGGGTGGGCCTTTTGTTCTTTCTAACAAACACAAAGCTCACAAAGAGTTCACATTTCCCTTGCAAATCTTTATATAGAATACAAACCTTTTTTCACCAAGATTTTTATTCAGAAAAGATATCATTGCAAAAACAAGTAAGGAGTACGTTGTATCACAAAGATATTCAGAGCATTGTTCCAAAGTCTATCTCCATCACTAAGTTTCTCTAACCTAAATGTAAATAATAAGCCAGCAACTGTTAGTAGTAACACCGGAAGCGTAAAATACCATAAAACCATGAGGAAAGACCCTTTTACCTATGATGGTTAAATGCAGAGCCATGTAACCCATATTTCCCACTATCTGTATTTACATCATCTGTGCCAGCACTCTAATGAAATCCACCTGCAGCAGCAGAGGCTGAGAGAGCACACTGCAAAGCTCCTGGGGAGCAGTCTAGCCATGGCTGCAGTGATTTGAATCAGACTTAAGTGGTCTCCATTTCTCTCTAGATGTATGGACACAAAACAAAATGTCCTGTAAAATATAAATGTAGCAGTTTAAATTGGCATTAACTTGCGCTCCCTGTTCTAGAGATTCTGACACTGTCTACTAAGCTGGAATAGCCACAAAGCCAAAAATTTGCTGATAATTCTTTATAATTCTAAATTTGTGTTATAGAAATAGTTATAACCATGAAAATATGTAAATTATTATGCTTAATCATGCATCATTTAGTAAAACTCTTCAAGGAGAACATCTAGTTCCCAAGCATACAAGATAAATGCTGTCACTGGGCATAAGATAAATGCTCTACTAACTGTGCTTTGACATGTCTCACTAGGACCATCTACTTTCTTCCAAATATAGTGAAATTTAATCAAGTGGTCTGCAAATCCCATGTGAAAATAAGAAAATAAAAACATTAACAAAGAGGTTTTCTCAAGATCAACAGTTTCTGTATAATAAATTTTTTATGTTATAAAACTAACTACTGACTTTCACCTTGTCTCCTATGCCTTGAATCTCTTGAAGATCTGTGCATCACTGGGAAAGGGACCTGCAGGAGAAACAATATGAGAGATGTTACTATGTATCAGGAGAGATTCACTGTGTAGATGCAAGATTAAATTGGTAAAGCAAAGGGATAACCAGGCTTCTGTAGAGCTTGAGTGATGGAACACACTTCCTCTGGGGTATCATTACAGAAAAAGTATGAATTTTCCCCTGTATGTTTTATAACAATGGTGTCTAAAGAGATCCTAAGAATATCTAAAAAGACCCTAAATTTTTTATTATTTCTCATTTCACTGACAATTTATTCAGATTTCTCTATCTGATTATTACCACAATGACCACAACCACTATGACCTACTACTGACTTCAGCAACACTTGGCTTGATTTTCAGAAAATTGTGGTTTAATTGTTTTATTTGTGCACTAAGAGAAGTAGCAGTATCCAAATTAAATTAGATGTGTAAAATTGAAGTTATGCTTTCTAGGAAAACCTACTAATAATTTCTTGGAACAACCTTTTCTGGCTTTGTCTTGTAGCTGTGATGCATTAATATTGTACTCATTTTTAGATTTTCTTACTGAATGATGGCCACCTAGAAGTGATATCTTTCATCTGCTTTTTTTGCCAGTACAAGGAAGCATGATGACTTGATGGTTGAAGAATTCCCTAGACAATGAGTAAGAGAGGCTTTTTAGATCTTTTGCAAGCCCTTTCTCCAACATAAATGGATTATTTGCTTTATTTTCTACTCTTGGTATTGTTAGGCTTTGTTTTTTATTTTGAAAATAAAATATGTGTGTCTGGCAAGAGATATCATCCACATGCTGTCATTCATAATTATAAGTATGCTTACTGTCATGTGTGCTGTGCTATAAGGGTCAGAATTTTACAAACTGGCATGTGAATCAGGCCCTGACCTATGCTCAAATTTATAGAAAGAGGGAACTTTTGTATTTGAAAACAATTTTTTTTTTAACTTCTGGACTCTGAGCAGCTTTCTGAAAACAAATCCAGAGCAATAATTACAGTCACTGTCAAGGAAGGAAGGAAGAATAGAGGGAAAAAAGGAGAAGTAGATTATGTGCTTTGAACATCATAATTGGAGAACAAATTCCGGCTGATGACTTTTAAGTCCTCTCTTCTTTTTCTTGTAAGAAAGAGATTTAAGATAGAGATAATAAGAAGACTCTGTCCAGCAAAAAAGACAAACAAAAAACTCAAACTGAAATAAAACCTTAAACCAAAATAAACGAAAAAATCAAACCAAAAAGCTTTTCTAGATTTAATCTGAAATTATTTATATAGCGAAGCCACTTTAAAATATCTGTTTTATAACAGTGAAAGAAAATCAGGAATTGCATGCATCTCATTTTCTGGGTCAGCAAAGAACTGAAGAAGCCCTAGAAGTTTATCAAGGCAGAACACATTCATGATGGAATACAGAGGATTCAGTTTGATGGAAACAGGCAAAAAAGACAACATTAGCATCTCTGTAATAAGAAGCAGCTGGGGATATGAAAGAATTTCTTTAGTTATGGTTTGAGAAAATGTCATAAAGTCAGAAATCTTAAAAAGAACTGTAAAATGTATTCTCTGTACTTGTTTCACCCAGTCATTTGATTGGTTATTTTCTGTACACCACAGGGAATCTCAAAGAGGAGAATTTATTTGCTCTGAAACAAAATCAGACACTGCTTATAGCAGTGAGAAAATAGGAGACTCACATTTTACATTTCTGTATTTTTCTGTATTCTATGCCCTTGTTTTTAGACTGTATATTTATAAAGTGTGCTATTATTTAGATAGCCCAATGTTTCTTTTAGAATATTTTATTTAGTTTCTCAGTTTTAAACTATTTATTTGGATTTTTTTTCACAGAATTTGTTGTTGTTCTTGATTTTTACAAGAGTTTAAATAAAAGGTTTCAGTCATGTCTAATAAAAATTTAGAAGAAATGTGGGCTTGTTCACATTGAAACAACTTATTGCTAATTTCATAGAGAAAAACTGCTATCTTTACACTGAAAATATTCAATCTGATAGAGAAACTGTCTACAAATTTATTTGTGGGCAGAAAGTGTCTTTGAGATTTGATGGATAAACATCTAGACCTTTCCTGGAGACACTAAGCAAATTTAACTCATAAATATATGCCAGCATAAAAGCCAATTCCTTTTCAGAGACAAAATTCTCTTAAGATTGCATCTCCTGAGCCTGTTTTGTCCTGTCATGTAAATTACCCCCACACTGTGTAGATAGAGTGTAACTATTATGCTACAGGATTGTGACAGTATCACAGCACACTTATTCTTTCTTCCTGGAATTACTCCCTCCGACGTTGCTGTAGTGACAGCTGAAATAGCAAAAGCCTAAATTTTAACTATTTTCAGACTTACAGCCAACCTCAGCATAAAAAAGAATTGACAGCACAATGGAAAAATTAAGGACAGACATAAGAAACAATACAAGATGCAGAGGTATTCCTGTGTGATGGTGCATTTCCACATGGTCTTAGATAGATTCTGTCTGACTGGGTTCCAGAAATTGGCAATTTCTATCTTTCTTTGGCTGCTTTGATCCTTTGACATATACTAGTTCCATAGCCCATGTGAATGACATTTTCAAGTGTCATTAAGTGGATGAAAGCATCACATTATTGAAGATATTTTAGAAACAGATATTTGGCTTAATTAGTGTCTTAGAGAATAAATACTCTATAAGTACTGATCCACTGATATCTTTTAATCTTTGACTGGTTGGTGATTGACTTTTGCAGGGGGAGAGGGAAAAATAAATGTATATCTCTGAAAAAGTCTAAAAAAATTAGAAATACAAGCGATTTTGAATTGTATAGGTTACAAAAAGGAATGCAGCTACAATTCTAACACCTTTCTTTTTCTAGCACTATTGCAATGCATAATTTGAGAGAGAATATTATTTGCTCAGTCTGCAGTATTGAGTTTCCTTCAATGTGATGCTAGATAGATTTTTACATTTTAAGACCACTGCTACATTTCTGTTTTTACATGATCTCTGAGTTAAAAAAATTTAATTTGTTTGAAAGTGGATGTAATAAAGTTTTTTTACAGATCTTGACTGCTTATATTTGATCTCATCCCTGTCATTCATTCATTTGTTCATGCTGGCATACTATCTGCATCAACTTTTTGTGAGATCAAGGTCTATTTCTTTTCAGTGTTCCAGCAAATGCGTCATAAATTATCGAAGTCCAACTACTGTACAGGATAAAATCCTCTTTTAGTAAAATCAATTATTATTATTTAATTAACAGCCATCATTTCAGTAAGGGGAATAAGTTAAATTTACATTACCTTGTATATCACAGTAAAAGAATTATAGAAAGTGATGAGGTGGAATAGGCATTAAAGATCACCCACACTCATTTTCCACTGCCATGGGCAGGAACACTTCTCACCAAACCAGGTTGCTCAGAGCCCCATCCAACCTGGCCTTGAACACTTCCAGGGATGGGGCATCCCTAACTTCTCTGGACACCCTGTTCCAGTACTTATCACCCTCATAGCAAAGAATTTCTCCCTAATATTTAATCTAAACTACTCTCTTTCAGATTGTACCCATCCCCCCTTGTCTTATCACTTAAAATTCCTTATGAGTGGGGTCTCCACTCACAACCTTCTCTTCTCTGAACTGTCTTCATAGGGGAGGAGCTGCTAGCCTTTGTGAACCTCATGGCCTCCAGAGGACTTTCTCCAACAGTGTTGGAGACACCAGACTTGTATGCAGCACTGCAGATGGGGTCTCACCCCAGCAGAGCAGAACAGAGCAGAGCAGAGCAGAGGGGCAGAATCCCCTCCCTGGCTTTGCTGCCCACACTGCTTTGGATGCAGCCCAGGACACGTTTGTCTTTCTGGGCTGAGGTGCCCATGGCTGGGTCAGGTTGAGTTTTTAGTCAGCCATCACCCCCAAGTCCTCCACGGGGCTGCTTTCAATCCCAACCCACAGGTGTGTCTGGGATTGCCATGACCCAGGTGTAGAACTTTGTGTTTCTCCTTGTTGAACATCATGAGACTGCATGAGCCCAGCTCTCAGCCTGTCCAGGTCCCTCTGGATGACTTCCCTTCCCTGCAGGATGCTGGCTGCACCATGCAGGCTGTGGTCAGTGAATGTGCTGAGGGTGCTCTTAGTCCCACTGTCCATGTCTCCTACAAAGGTGTTGAACAGGTTCAGCCCTGGTACTGACCCCTGAGGGACACCACCTGTCACTGCTGTCCTCTCACAGTGAGCCATGGATCACAGCTCTGAGCACAGCCTTCCAGAAAGTTCTTTATCCACTGAGTCATCCCTCAAATCCATGTCTCTCTCATTTAGAGACAAGGATGTCATGTGGGACAGTGTTGATCTTTGCATAAGTCTTGGTAGAAAATATCAATTATTCTGCTCCCATCCACCACTGCTGTAGACCTGTCATAGACAGTCACCAAATTTGCTGGGAATGAGCTCCCCTTTGTAGAATCATGCTGGCTGTTGCCAATCACCTCTTTGTTTTCCACGTGCCTTAGAATAATTTCCAGGAGAATTTGCTCCATCATCTCGCCTGGCACAGAGGTGAGACTGACTGGTCTGTATTGTTCAGGTCTCTCACTTTCTTCTTTTTAAAAATGGAGGTTAGGTTTTAGTTTTTCCAGGAATCAGGGACTTCATCTGACTGCTATGTTTTTTCAAAAATGATGGGTGGTGGCTTAACAACTTCATCTGCTGCCTAGCCCAGGTTGTCCTGAGTCTTGCGCACATTCAGGTTCCTTAGATGGTCATGAACCTGATCTTCTCCTGCAGTGGACACAGGGTCTCCATTTCCAGTCCCCACATTTGCCTTTCTCAGCTTGGGCAGCATGGCTGGAGGACCGAGGCAGAGAAGTAATTGAGAACCTCAGCCTTCTCTCTGTCTAGGATAGCTAATTCCTTGCAGGGAGGGCCCACATTATCCCTACACTTTCTTTTGCTTACAGCATATCTATAGAAGCCCTTCCTGATATCCTTGATATCCATGGCCAGACTCAATTCTAAGTGGGCCTTTGCTTCCCTAACCTTGTCATTTCCTTTTGGTTTTGGCTTCACAATCAGGATTTCTACTGTGTTACTCACATCAGAACAGTGAATCAATACTTCATTATCTGTAAGCTTATTTTAACATAAACTTTTAAAGTTTATATAATTTCTAAAAACTAAAATTTATTTCCAATATTTGTTTAGGGAATGCTTATGCTCCTGGACAAAATGTCTATCTAAAAATTAGCAATATTTCAAAGTCTTCAGGGAGCCGAGAAAGAGACAGCATCAGGAAAGCAATTCAAGAGGATGTCTTGTCTTTCAGGCATGTTTGGGAACTAAAAGCAGTTGTTTCCACATTGAGTGGTTGTCACTAGTTTGAAAATAAAGAAGACTCCAGTTTTCTATTAAAAAAAAAAGAGAGACAGCAAACCTTAAACAATAAATATTTCTTAGAACATATAAGCTTCTTCCTTTCTGATGGCCAGTGACAATAGGATTTACTTAAGCAATCTACATTCGGCGCTCATTCTGTGTGAGGAAAAGTGAATTCCCATTTCATTTTTGCCACATAAAAACTCAATACCATAGTTCAGAATGTTCTGCCCTGAGGCCTTGAACTTACGTCTGCCTAAAGTCTTTTTGACACGTTTAGTACCAGCTAGACAAGACAAATAAAATAAAATATTAACTTTTTACAACAATCATTGCTGCATAAAAAGCTAGTCTTCAAGAATAAATTCTCCTAAAATTTTAAAAATTTAAATTATGTTTAAATATTAATTGGACAGGAGACTGAAGTATAGGTCTCTCTTGTCCAGGTAAATATCCAAAGATGTAGACTCAAAAAACAGTTTTTCTGTCTCTCAGTCAGGAAATATTCAAATTTATCTTTTAAAGTAGAGTATCATCAATTGTGGCTAAAATCCTCATTAGAATATTTTATTTTCCTTTGTTTCTCCGTTCCTAATTACTGGACTATACTATCTGAGTTCATATTGTGATTCCAATCCTGTACGCTTGTATGCAGATTCTGAGCAGGAAAAGAGTGAAATAAATGTGCAAATTAGGCATTCAGTATTCTCTTTGGTTAGTCTGGAACTTTTTTCAGTTCTGAAGTTATGCAACATATAAAGCCAAAGTCAATACTGAACTGTGCCTGTTAAGCAGAATAGCCTGATGTCAGCATTTAAACCTCCTATTTAATTTCTCAAAGATTTCAATATACCCAAACATCACTGATTTTATAAGTCTTATGTGACATTTGTGGCTCAGTGTAGATAAAAGGACAAGAAAAAAAAGAAGTCCAAGGAAAGTAAGAAGTAAGAAGTCAAATACTACCTCATATCTCTGCTTTCCATAATAGTCAGTTCTCTAATGTTAAAATTTTAATGGTTACCAACAAAGAAATATTTTTTCTTTCTGTCTTCTCTTTTTTTTCCCAGTTCTACTCATTTCCTAGATCTGCTACTCATGCTATATAGATCCAAAGGTAATTTAGAAGCCTTTTACTATATCCCTATTCAGTCTTTTTTGCCTTTTCCTATGAACATATCACCCTTCACCACAATTTATACAGATTACAAAATATATTTGCTAACTTCTGCAAAATATATTTGCTAACTGCATATGTTCCATTACTGCTTTGATTCTGACTATTTAGTTTTATCTACTTTTTGCCCATACCATATTGTAAATATAAATTCATGGGAAGCAGGGGGCTTTTTTTTTCTCTGTTGTTGATTTCTGCACTTCTGGTGTTATCTCTTCAGGTGGTTACAGGTACAGATAGCAGAAGGCAGTGACAATCTTGCAACTAGCCTGATGTGTAATCTTGCCCCTACTGGTGGTTTTCTCTCATCTACGTGGAGTCAAACCGTGTCACATAATTAGTTCTTTGTGTACTTACTCCCCTGTGGTAGGATAAATAAACACTGTTCACTGCCAGCCTCTGTGCTTCAGGGTTCTTGGGATGGTTTCCTTGGAAAACGGGCAAACAAAAGATTGTATTTTATTTGTTTACCTTAAAACAACAAACAGCTTGATTTTTGCTAGCTTGATTTCTAGTAAAACACTCTTTCATTATTATTTTTCTTGTTGCACTGATGAAACAACTCTCAGTGTCAACTAGTGTTTTCTAGTGTTTGTTGACAGTCATTAAAAGGAAGATCCTGACATCATGTAGGCTAGAGGCAAATGCTGTGCCATTTCCACATAAGATTTTTCAGAGGCATTGGTATGCTCCCCTGAGATGACATCTAAAGCCAACCAAAAAGGATACTAAATTGCTAAAGTGAGAAAGGCAAACTGGCTTGATGAAGATAAGATTATAGTGTCTCTTGTGAAACCTAAAATAGAAGAACCAAATTAAATAAAGTATAATCCTGCACAGAGGATTTTGAAGTTGATTTAATGGCATGCTATCACTTTCACTATGTTTAATACACTTATGAGCTTACTGAGTTGCACACACAGTGTCAATTCCATTCAAAGCAACCTTTATCACAATGCACCAGTTAATTTTTGTCTTCAGGGTACAGTAATTATGCTGACATACTGCAAAATAATTACTCACTACACACATCTGAAAATACCACATGGCACAGATTTAAATTTCGTTCTTTTTATGTTATGATCTCAAGATACTCATTGATGGTAGCTAAATGAGGAATGGTCATTTTATTGTCACATCCCAAGCAATATAGCTTACAATTTTGTACTCTGCTATCCACCACTGCTGAGGAAATTGGAAGATAATCTTTTTTTATTGAATATAATTTTTGCCGCATTTGGACAGCTGCTATAGCTATACAATTCAAGACAAGAATTTTCTTAATTTTTGCTGAAGAAAATAGGACTGCTATTAAAAGTGTTGCCTGTGTATGCTGGTAAGAACTAAACTCTTTTTCTTACTGCAGGAGCAAAAGAGTGTGAAGGTTAGAAAATGAAAGTATTACTGTTAGATGACAATATCCTAAACCTCTTTTTCATTTATTCTTTTATTAAAATTGTTTACAGGAATAGTGGTTTAAAGAATATATTTACTCCCCCCCCAAAAAAAAGAAACTATAAGCACTATATTTTAATTTTTTAAAAATATTTTTTCAAAGGTTTGAAATGAAAAAAATTACTCTATGTACGTTACATGAAAAAAAGGAATTAACTGTGCTTAAAGTATTAAAAAAATTGAAAAAGAAAACTAGGTTTTTGGAAATGTCAAAAATATGTGTTTTAGCTTGATGTCATTGTTCCGTTATCTTTTCCTTTACGTTAACTTTAAAAAAAAATCATATTTATGCAAAATTTGAGACAAGTAAGGTCTGACTCATTATTTTTTGCCCTTATCAAACTTACATATATTTTATCACCTTAGTGGTATTGATAGTCAGAGACTCTTCTGGCTCAAATATAATGTCCTGAACTTTTCATGCCAAAGGTCTATCAAGAAGAGAAGATCCTAAAGTAACTAATTTTCTCTTATAATCGAAATCACATTCAATTTTTATTTTACACAGCCTAAATGAATCAGAAAGCAAAAAGTAAACAGATTTGTCCACAAATGAAGAGCCCTGGTGAAAAAGAGCAACTTCTCTACCTTTGGATTTCTACCTTTTCTGTCCAGCTGGAGTAGTTTGCTTCATGTGTAGGTAGAAATAAATCTTGAATTTTCTCTAGGAAAGAAGAAGTAGTGTTTTGGTAATTCCAGTCGTTGATTCTGTTCTTTCTGTATCCCAACCACACCACATGGTTCCCTGACTTTATGCAACTTTAAACAAAAGCCCATGTGAGAAATGATACAAGCAGCCAAGGTTTGCCCATTTCTGCAAATCTAATTTTCAGATATCCCCATTTGACTGTTAGCATGGAAAACTCCAGTTTCAATCCTTAGCAAAATGGGCTTCTTATGCAGGTAAGGCCAGAGTGCAGTGCTGCCACAGTTGGGAAGGGCATAATTCCTTCTAATTCTTTCATCAAAGTTTATCTCTGCTAAGCACAGCAATACAACCTTCTTCCCCCGTGGGTGCTGTTAACAGGCTTGTTAATTAGTCATCAATAGCTGTCAAATTGTTAAACAAGCAGCAAACATCCAATGGTAACAGTATTAAGCTGTGGAATTGCTGATGAGCCCTGGCTTCAGTAAATTGTTATTTGAAATTTAGAACATGCTCTTCTCCACTCAAGTCCTGTGGCAGAGTTTCTGTTCCCTGACTGTATAATCAGGTGATTAGTGGTGGAGAAGTCCTGACTGAAGCATTCTACAGTGAATATTCTGCTGTGCTAAAAGGCAGAAAATGTTTGCATTTCAACACAAACCCAAGGTCATCAGTCACTCTGGTAACACAAATCACTCTATGGATGAAGTGAATGACTTGACTTTAAATTCTGCTGGGGAAAGGAGGGAAGGAATGTTTTGTCCAATTTTTTTTCCTAAGCCACTTTAGAAATGCAGCAGGAAACTGCTTGTTACTTATTGATGCTGAAAGAGAAGAACGAGCCTGCCAAATGGCAGACTGATGACACAAACTTCTTGCAATCTTTTGCCTCTTTTGAAAGTATGTTTCCAAGTAAAATACAAATCCTCACCTACCACTGCAGCAGCCATTATGTGAATTCCAGTAGAAGAGAGAAGGCTGAAACTTTAGGAGCTGGGAGCCCAAGCATTTCCTCAGACACCCTCATTTATTAAAAGAAAACATCACACTATATGAGTGCAGGTTTATGATTAACTCGTGGTGAAATGCTTGGCAATGCCTGCAAGAATGATGGTGCGTCATGCCAAGTTGTGCTAGAGTTCAGTTTGAAAACCGTTGAAAGCACTTTCTTTCTGTCCAAACAGTGTAAAAAATCACAATGTTCAATAACCATCTGAGCTCTCACTCCTGGTGACATGATTTACTGCTGAGTTCTTCTGCTTTCCTGATAAGGCCTAAGTCTTCCACAGAGGACACACAATCCAGTTAAATGGGTTGAGTGAATTGGTTTTGTTAAGCACAATAGAATTGCACACATCTGGGCCCTAATCTGAAAACCACTGAGGTCAGAGGGAATCATTCCAATGATTGCAGAGGGCTTTTTGTCAACTGCTTGATGAAATCTTGATTTGAAATGTCCCTGTCTGCGTTGCTGATTTTAAAATTGGTGTTTTTGAGGGAAGGGGAAATATTAATAGCTTGTCATGTTCATATAGCTTGAGACAGTGCTAAAAATGTCTTCTCACACAGCCATTTAATAAAGATTTGATAAAAAAAAACCAAAAAAGACCTGCAACTATTTTTGGTGAAGTACTGTATGGCTGGCCAATTTTATAGACTTCAGCTAGGGACAAAAAAAGTCCCTAAAAGACACAGAAAAGAATGGCAGTGTCTCTGTACATATTTTCAGCATAATGGTGTTCACGACATCTAGGTTTTTCTGTCTGTCAGTCTCTCAGACCCTCTTAATAGATGCAAAAGGAAATATCCTGTCTGCAGACTGCATAAATTAAAAAAAAAAAAAGGGGTTTTTTTGGCACATGAGCATACACATGAGGTACCTTCAGAGTCATGTTTTCTACACATGCAGTGATGTCCTGCCACAATTCAGCAGCCCAGACGGTTTTACCCCTGCACTACCAATTGGTTTCCTTCCACTGCTGCAGCCACTCCCACACAGCATTAGCCACCATCCAGCATTCAGCGTAGAGTTCAGGCCACTTTTGTCGTTCAGCAATCTCTAGGGCTAGTTGAATGGCTTTTATTTCTGCAAATTGGCTTGATTCACCTTTCTCTCAGCAGTCTCAGTTACTTATTGTGTGGGACTCCACACAGCAGCTTTTTCACCTCCAGTGGTTTCCTATCACATGGCAGAATCCATCAGTAGATACAGCACAGCCTCTTCTATTTTCTGGTAACTTGATATATGGTGGTGTTTCTTGGGCATATGTCACCTTCTTGTTGAGTCAATGCTCAAAATCTCTGGCTTCTGGGGAAGCCATAATCTCTTCTAGGATTGCTGACAAATTGGGTTTTCCTATTTTTGCTCATTGTGTAATTAATGCTACACATTTATGCTATGTAACTCTGGTAGTATGATCTGTTGAGGAGTGGTTTCCCATTTGATTTTCCTTGCTCCTTTTAATTTCTTTGGTGAAGTATCTGCTTCTTAATCTAACCTCTCCTTTCCTACTGTTATTTCCTCTCCTCTTTCTTCTTTTCTTCTTCTTCTTCTCCTCCTTCTTCCTCCCTTACTAGCCAGTGTGGAATGGGTCTGTAACTTGCCTTGTTCATTTTTTTGTTTTTACTACTGGACAATTACTGTAGTTGTGGTTTGAGTCCTTGTCTCAGCCATAGTGTCCTCAAATGCAGTTTGGGTTCCTTCCTCAGATACAAACCTCTGAGAGTACTGAACAGTGCCTCAGCAGACACAGGCCAGGCCCCAGCACAGGACCAGAAGCTGCTGGTTTTCATGGGAGTAAACAAGGCACCTTTCCATTGGCTGAAGGGGCAGTTTGTTAGGGCTGTTTACCTGTTCAGGTGTAAAGTCCCAGGCAAAGGGAGGTGATAACCACCCTAGGAACCTGCCCAAATCCTTCCATGCNATTGTAGTTAAGTCGTTTTACTAAAGCAGAAAAAAAGGCAAGCAAAAGGTTGCATACACATAAACAAAGGGAAAGGTATGTCTCTACTTCTTATCAGTAAGCAATGTTCATGCACTTCCCAGGAGACAGGGCTTCAGCACATGTAGTGGTTGNCTGCCATCAAGGAACTCCATGCCTCAGGGCAGATTTCAGTAGCTCCTCACCTAAAAGCTATTTTCTCTTACACCAAGATGATGAGAGAATCCATGAATTCCATAGTGTACCAACAGTATTAGCTAATATTACCAATAGTGCAATGACCATGCAAGTCTGCAATATGAANCCTCTCTTTAGCTTCTATATCTGAGCTGATATAATACAGAATGGGATATCCTTTGGGTCAGTTTGGGTCAGCTGGCNCCAATAGTGCAATGACCATGCAAGTCTGCAATATGAAATCATTCACATCTACATTGAGCAGGGAGAAGGAAGTATATTCACTCATCATCATTTGTGTTAATATGTTCTCAAACTCAGTAAAATAAACTGATAAGCAGTGTAGCTAACAAATGCAGTGTGCCACACAGGAGTTTGCTACTTGATNCTCCTTCCCAGGATTTTGTCTACTCTTAGCCCCTAGATGGGGGCAGAAGAATGTCAGAGGGACAGCATTGCTCAGCAGTAGCCAAAACACTGGTGTGTTATCAACAGCCTTCCAGCTATAAATGTAAAACATTGTACTGTGAGGCTGCTAAGGAAAAATTAACACTCTCTCAGTCAGACCCAAAACAAGCAGTCATTCAGGAACATTGAGACAAATTAGAAAGGCATACAGGGATTATTGACTAAGTGATTTCTGGAGTGCTACACATAAACAAATAAGAGAGCACAAGGAAAAAAAAAACAAGTGCATGTATATATTTACAAAAGTGTATACCTGAAATTACTACAGAGAAAGTAATATCTTACTTTCAAGTTTTGCATATATCTCATTAGAATCAGCTACCTTTCATCTGTGTTGTAGAGCATCCCCTTCTTAAACTGTCTCAATGATTTTTATACATTGTCAGAAAGCCTAATCATGCAGGAATGCCATGTTCATTGCAATGTAAGTGAAGAGTGTCAACATTGATAAATATATCATCTTCGCATTGGCATGTTTAGAGATGGAAGCTTTAAATGAAAAGGGGAAAAAGTACTCCTAGAGGGTAATATCTTGGAACATGAAAAATAGTGCACAAATCAAAATGGAGACATACACAAATTTGCCACAGGCACTGTTGAAAAGTTGGGGGGAAACTCAGGAGTTTGTATTTTAATACAGGAGGAATATGTGCAATTCTAAAGCAGTTTTAATAGGTCAATGATTGTTTTTTCTTACATTCATGTTACCTATTGAAAATTCCATTATATTATTGTCAAAAGTCTTCTAGAATCTTCATGATTGCATTACTAATGTTATTCTCTGAAAATATATTATGTGCATATTACATAGATTACATTTCTCCACCTTCTTCATCCCTGAAAGTGTCATTCCTAAGCACAAATTCATAACCCTTCCCTGCTTCACCTTCCCAAAACTGTCAATTAATTAGTCCCATTACGGAACTATCACAGGTCATCTTGTTGCTTCTATCTGTAAATAAAATACATGGCATCAGGATTCCTTTCATGCCTGGCTTTATCTGTCATAGCTGAATATTAGGTAATTCATGCGTTTCTGAGAGGAATAAATACCTTTACTATCTGTAGTTTTTAGTGGATACATTTTTAGGAATCCATGGTACTAGTCCTGTTTAAAAAAATAATATGCTTTCATTAGGTAATGCTCCTTAACTACAGTCAGTAGAAATATCTGTTTTACTCCCATGCCAGGATTATTTTTCTAGAAGGGTTCCCCATAAACCATAAACTCAGTCAAACTCCTTTGTTGAGTAAGGTGAAAATAAGGACCTGAGTGAACTTTCTTCATCAAGGAGAGCAAGGAACGTGATATCAGACCTGGCTTAACAATGTGTTATCAAAAATATTAATGACTTCAATAAGCAAATATTTAATTCATCTAAAGAACCACTATATTTTTAGCCACTTTTAAAACAACTTTTTGTTCAGAAGAATTAGAATGTGACCCTGTAGAGATGATAAGACAGAAAAAAACCAACAGAACAATCATGTGCTTTTCAGCTCCATCTGAAAGGTAGAGAGGTAAGTACATCTTTCCACTCTACATGGAATGAATTTCATCCATTATCTTTGTTTCTTAACATGAATGAAGATTCTCTAAAGAAAATGCAATAAATTAAAGAACTTGTGTATAAAAAGAATATAACTGACATGATCCATGGGTATGATCTAATATAGTCTGTTAATGTAAGTGAAGTTATACTGACACATGCAAACTTTGAGTTCAACTACAAATGCAGCATCTACATTTTATACGTGAACTTACACAAGAAAAGATAACTTTGTAAAGAATAGATTTTCACAGATGTCCCAGTCTTGACCATTTTTTCCTTAAGCTTCTTCCAAGCAATGAATCTTGAGTAAGCACGACAATAAATAGTAGCCATTGTCATTTGTACGAGTCTAGGGAAAGGACAACACATTAAAGTATCTCTACACACTCAATTAAAACACAGTCCAAAATTAAAATGGATTTTGAAGCATCAGCGAATGTCTGCCAAAAACTTGTGCCAACCCACATCCACTTTGTCTGCAGTATTTACTGCACAGGCAGAAAACACATTTGTCCATGAATGGCATCTTGTGGGATTTCATTCCAAGGCTGTTCTTTAAGAATTTAGATAAAATAAGTCCTTCAGCTACCAGTAGTTTTCAAGAATGCCCATGAGTGTGGTCCAGTGTATCAATAACTCTTTGCTACTGTCTTTGATTACACATTGGCATTCTACAAAACACAGAAATTGAAAAATGAGAATCATAAGAACCAAGTTTTCAAAGAACCTGCATTCCTAATCTCTGTTACCCTGTAATTTAACTCATTTGTGTGGTTCTCATTTGAGATGTTTTATAATTACAGTTCCTATAGTTCTGTAATAATTCATTTTGCCTACTCATGCTTATGCTTTTCTAAAATCTGAAAGAAATATATTTTTAATATATATTATAATAAAATAACCATTTCATGTGACAAGAAGATTTATTAAATTGAAGGAAGTGCTGTTCAAAAACCAAAGAGCTCATTTATAGCAACTTTGCTAAGAGACACAATATAAAACAAAGCTTTTCTGAGACTCAAAAAACCAAAGAGATATTGCCAGTGTGCTGACATGGGTGGGAAGAATCTCAGACTCATGGCAGTTGACAGGAGAACAGAAAATTGTCCATTCATGCTACAGACCCAGTCATGTTCTCCCCTTCCAGTGTCCCCAGTACAGGTCAAAAGTGAGTCATTTTTGTTTACAACAGGTCTTAAACAATATTGGTCAAAGGTCTTTGTATAATTTAACTGGATTTGATGGAGCAGAAATGCACTAATGGAATAGTCCTGACCTTAAGTGTCAGTTTTGTGTGCTATGGACCCTGCTATCTGTTTGCTTCCTGGGACTTTACATAGGGAGAGAGCTCATGTATGTCATCTTGGCAACAAAAAACATGACATGGGGTCTAGGACATCTAGAATTTCAAGCTACAGAAGAGAAAAAAATGCACAGATTCTTTTCTCTTCCAGAAAGTTCTCTAAAGCTAGGATATCATGGAGAGATGCTCCTGATACTGTGGTACAGATGAATGCAACTGATCTTATATTTTCAATACTAACCGCTGTAGCTGGGATTCAAGGTCTATTAAGCTTCTGCAAAGAAATTGTTATCAGAGAGTGTTAGCATACTAAACCCTCTCAAAATGCAAGTGCTTGTGTATAATAACCCCCAACTAACTCAGCCAAAAAGTTTAGCTTGTGATGTTTCTAGGTACCATTCCTGCTAACTCCATATAATAAATAAGTATATAAATAAGTCACAGACAAAAACAATCCCAAGTTTTACTTAGATACTTCAGTTCACAATTGGTAGTTGCCTTTACTGATTCTATAGAATGTTGTGTTAAATTATATAACTAATCACTGCTTTTGAACTTCAATTAATCTCCTATGTATAAAAATCATTAATTAATGATTTTAGACATTTCTAAGGGGTTTATTTCCTTTTGAGAAAGAAAAGCTGACTTTTGCCTTAATACAGGAGATTATCTCTTTCTCTCTTCATAGTTTACAGAACAGCCAAAATTGCAAAGGAACTAACTTTATTGCCTGCAAGGAAAAATAGTGCTTGTGGCATGAAGGAAACAAGCTTCTAAAAGGGAGAGTATAAATACACTCAGTGTTTCCAGGCTTTCTTTTGAAAATAATGTTTTTTCTTTGAAAAGATGTCTGTCAATATGAAAAGCAAACACAACCAGTGGTTACTACCACACGCAGATGAAATTATAGGACTGCAACAGGACAGCATTTTTAGCTGCAAAGCCTGTGGTGAAAGCAATTCTGAAAATAATGGTAGGTCTTGTTAGGCAAGGTAAATACATGAACTGGTTACTTTCGAAAAAAAAATTAATATTTCTGGTTTTAAAAGTCTATATACAGCTTCTGAAGCCACTCAGTCAAATTAAAGAAATGTAGCTAAATTATTCTCACTCCTCCAAATACACTAAACTGCCATTCAAAAGGAAAATGAGTAATATCAGCCTTTTATGAACAGAAGAGAATGTAGGTGTAGTGGGTTTAATTCTGGACAAATGCCAATTCACCCACTAGAATTATTTACTCATTTCCTGATGTGAGATCTGGATTAGGAGTAGGGCAAAACAGGCTCAAAACTTTAAAGGGTATAAAGAAAACTTTATTAACAGAATTAAAAGAAAAATAATAAGAAAATCAGAATAAACCTTCAGAACACTTTTCCCCTACATCCTGTTTTCTTTGCCATTGACAATGTAAAGACACAAAATCTGAGACTTTCAGTCAGTTTACCATCTCTAAAATAGTCTCCCTTCAGTTCACTGAGGGAGAGGAGTTTCTCTTGCCATGCCATGGAGACTTCTCCACAAGAAACAGTTCTCTCATGGCTTCAATGTCACAGTGAATTAGCTGCCCAGGAAAGTATCTGTTTGCAGAGTGAAAGTATCTCCCATCTCTTGCCGCCTTCCCACAGCTGTGTTCATGGGCCATGTCAACTTATTGGGGTGCAATTTTAAGGATGAGCTGTCATAAAAACAAAAGTTCTCTTCACCCATCTCCAGGAACAGAGGTTTTTTCTTCTGTTCCTGGGGCAAAGCTTCTCATATCTTTCATCTCTCTCTGTTCAAGTTTCTCATTGGATTACAGCTACTGCAACATCTGTTAATTTCAACATTGGTGCTTGTCTGATATATATCAAATATATCTTCACCATAGCCTTACCAAAGAATTTCAGCCCAAGACTAAGGCATCTCCTCAATCCCCTCCTATGTAGAATTTGGCTCTTTCTTCATTGACCTCAGTGTCCCATGATGTTTTCTCTACGTGTCTTCATCCTTTCCTTTTCCTGATTTGGGAGAGAATTGCTGCTTGTAGGTCTGTTTGTTCTCAAGCTTTATCAGCTGAAACAGATTTGATAGAGTCCTGCAGCATAAAAGGTTGATCGCATCCAGGCTCCACAGTCAAGGACTCACTTTGTCCTTCACTGCCAATGATGTGGTCCCTGCCGGCATCATGTGAGTTGTGCTGGCTGCTGGCAGCATCCCTGCACCTTTCCTTCATGTGGGGTGCTGGAAAAAAAACTTCTGCCACTGCTTTTGTCCTTCTGTCCACAGCATAGCTGGCTAAAAGTGGCTAAGCAAACAAAGTTCATTCTGAGTTATGCTGAGACAGCTGCAGTGGCACAGTGCCACACTGGCCAGGCCAATTTCCACTGAGCTGTCCCAGCTACGGGGCCACCCCTGGACTGGGATGGCGGTGGCCACTCCCAGCCCAGGCACTCCTGGCCTCAGGGCCATCCTCAACATCAACCATGGGGCCACTCCTGCAGCTGGTCCCGGCTGCATGGTTGCTCCTGGTGCCGGTGGATCCCCTGGCTGGCATGGCCCAGCGGCACTGCTGGAAAAAAAGGACCACCAGGGGCTCCACCAGGAAGGGGCCTGGCCCCACCAGGAAGGGGCCCCAGCCACCCTGCCAGGAGGGGGCCTACTGGGCTCCCTGTTTCTCACGTTTCTGGGTCAAATTGACACCCAAGATGTCAGGAAAATCTTTTTTCCCAAGCCCCGTGCCAGAAAAATGAGTCCAGAGTTGTTGTCTCTGTTCTTCAAGGTTGTTTATTCTTTTCGTATCTATTAACTTTTTTTTTGCCCTGTCTGGGTCCGTGCAGCAGCTCAGAGTGCCAGAACTGACCTCCTCCAAGGGTGGTGTTAACCCTTTATACTAAATACTGCATGTTCTATGTTTACAATTAATTACCAATACCTATTACCTATGTTAGACAGTGCATTTCTACTCTAATTCAATCCAAAAGTGCCACCATCACAGCAGAAGATGGGGACAAGAAGAAGGACAGGGACATGTCCAAATCCCTCCATGTTGTCCTCTTGAACTCCTATTTTAAAAAACCAAAATATTACTTTTCACCCTGTGATAAGTTACATTCTAATTAAACTCTTGTGGCTTGCAACTCCTCCCACAGAGTTGGCAGCCATTCCCATGGACTGAAATCAAAGGCACTGTTACTTTTGACTCTGTGCCAAGGTTCTTGGACCCCTTGCCAGGGTCTCGGATCACCCAGGACATCCAGAGGAATGTCCTGGGTTCCGACACCCAGTGAGAGGCTCAGCAGTTCAACACCCTCAGAGGATGGAAACCTCAGCCTAGCCATGCCTTGCCATGCAGGCCTGGGCCTGGTCACTTGCCTGTTCAAAGGCTGGAAGCCAAGAGAGCTTATCCCAGGCTTTGTTCATTTTTAACATATGTTTTTCCACAGAGGCGTGTTCAACTCTTTTAAACCAGTCTTCAAAAGTCAGTCTTCAAAAATAACCAGCTGACTGGCTCTCCAAAACTAACCAGCTGATTGGCTCCTCCAGGCTTCCACAGGGATCCATCCCCACAGCCTGAGGACTCTCCCCCAGCTGAAAACATGACATCTGTTAAGCCACAACAGTAGACTTCAAATGGAAATCAGTGCTTTGACTACTTTTTCTTCAGTAAGAGGATAAAAAAACTACTTTTCTTCTTGAAAGAAGTTCACTATCAGTTGAAAAAATCTAGTTGGGTGCATTGATGCCTTAAATTTTAGCTTTCATATTTTTTAGATTCTGTACTGCCTTAGCATGTGACTCTGAACATACAAAGTGTTAGCAAGTTCTCTTCACAGGGTNAACCAAAATATTACTTTTCACCCTGTGATAAGTTACATTCTAATTAAACTCTTGTGGCTTGCAACTCCTCCCACAGAGTTGGCAGCCATTCCCATGGACTGAAATCAAAGGCACTGTTACTTTTGACTCTGTGCCAAGGTTCTTGGACCCCTTGCCAGGGTCTCGGATCACCCAGGACATCCAGAGGAATGTCCTGGGTTCCGACACCCAGTGAGAGGCTCAGCAGTTCAACACCCTCAGAGGATGGAAACCTCAGCCTAGCCATGCCTTGCCATGCAGGCCTGGGCCTGGTCACTTGCCTGTTCAAAGGCTGGAAGCCAAGAGAGCTTATCCCAGGCTTTGTTCATTTTTAACATATGTTTTTCCACAGAGGCGTGTTCAACTCTTTTAAACCAGTCTTCAAAAGTCAGTCTTCAAAAATAACCAGCTGACTGGCTCTCCAAAACTAACCAGCTGATTGGCTCCTCCAGGCTTCCACAGGGATCCATCCCCACAGCCTGAGGACTCTCCCCCAGCTGAAAACATGACATCTGTTAAGCCACAACAGTAGACTTCAAATGGAAATCAGTGCTTTGACTACTTTTTCTTCAGTAAGAGGATAAAAAAACTACTTTTCTTCTTGAAAGAAGTTCACTATCAGTTGAAAAAATCTAGTTGGGTGCATTGATGCCTTAAATTTTAGCTTTCATATTTTTTAGATTCTGTACTGCCTTAGCATGTGACTCTGAACATACAAAGTGTTAGCAAGTTCTCTTCACAGGGTAGTTAGACAAAACAATCTTTTTCCAGCCTGAGAACCAAGGACACCATTGCAGATTCGGGATCAGAAAGTGAAAACGATGGCAAATTGAAGAGAGGATGGGACTTCATAACCTGAAAGTGTAATTGGACAATTGACCCCAACATACAAATGGATGAAAACTTATAAAAGTTTGAAAACTCATGACTGGTTGTCCATCTTGCATCCATCTTGGATCCATCTTGGGCTGGACTCTGGTACTGCCCAAGGTGTATCCTTTGAAGGCCTTTTAATAAATACTTACTTTAATCCTTTAACTCTGTCTAGCCTCTGTTGCAGATCAGCCTCTCTAGGCATCAGCATTATGTTGTAACAGAAATTGAGGGTAGTTTAATGAGTTTTTTTGGAGTTAAGTGCAATTTACAGAAGAAAACTGAATAATTAGACTAACATCAAATACATTAAATATAAAGAAGTGTATATCTTTGGGTTTTAATCAAACTGAAACTTACTGTGTAAAACTAGGGTTATGCATTTCAAGTTCTAGTGAAGACCATTGAATCCAAGAAGGTCTTCTGTTAGAGACATGAAATATGAAAATATTTTTAACTACTTTAAAAAAGTGTTGTTTGTTTTCTACATAAATGTTTCTTACTGGGATATTTGTAAAAAGTATTATTCTTTCAGATTTGTCAGGATATTCTTTTAAAAGATACAACAATCATGAACTTTTTTGATATGCCTGTATGTTTGGAAGATTAGGTAAACAAACTAAAAATAACTTATCTTTTCCCAGAAATAAATAATTTTTTTTTTCTTTTATAATTTTTAATTCCATATCTATCTCTAATTACATGTCATTATGCAAATACTGTGGGAATGAACTAGAGCACATGTACAGTTATTAAGAAGAAATCATCCAAGAAACATCCTTGAACACCTGTGTCAGCCAAACAATGGGGAAGAATTAATATGGAATTATGTTGGTTGTTATCATCTGATTGAAAATCTTCAACTCCTGTAACATAATATTTAGGTCACCCAAAATTTTCTTTGGATCTGTTAAAGATTTGGGTCTAAATTTATAATGTATAACATGAACAACTATGTGGGAGACCAGAGTATCTCTCTGGTTCTCCTGGATGGGCAGCAGCCTGGAAGGGGGGCTGGTCCCCCTCAGCCTGTGTCAGAGACAGTGGTGGCTTTGATCTGAGCTCATGGGAAGGGCTGCCAGGGCTGTCTGAGGATTTGAAGGTCATGAAGGTTTGATTGGTGTGATTTTTGTTATATCACTGGGTGAGAAAGTAGGGTTTTTAGATTTTGCTGTATAGGTAAAATGGGGCAAAGATGGAGGCAGATCAATGTGATAAGAGCACATTTTCCTGTCTTCCTTTTCCCCTTTCTCTTTGCAAAGGGTGATGGTTTTTTGGGATTGGGTGAAGGTGCAATTTCACTGCATGACATGGATTTTTGTTATTGGAGTTTAGAGAAAAACAATGTTAACGTAGTTTAGAGTATAAAAACCCAGGTGCTTTTGTGGGCAGGAGAGAATCCATTTCTCCATCTGCCTGTGAACTTCACACTTGACAGAAAGAACTTAGAGATAAGATTTCTAAAATAAACATCTTCAGACTGCAACCCAGATGTTCTCCGATTCCTTCTTCCAAGCACGGGCAGTGAGAAAACAGCCTTTCACACCACCGGGGTTAATCTCAGAACTGATAACTCTGACACCACTCTAGTGGATGACATTGTGACTACTTTTTTCAATCTATTATTCTTACTGATTTCAACCATTATGAAAATTAAAATAATTGTTTATAAAATAATATAGATTTTAAACACTGCGTTAAACTTTTAAAAAAGTTTTTTCTTCTATCACCATGTTTTTATCCCTTGGAACGATTTATTAATTTCATTTTAATCTCAGCTTTTGGAATTTTCCATCCAACCAAAAAAATTCAGGGGTGAAGATTGTGCCTAAAAAATTGTAAATTCTATGAGTATGTTGCATGTACTGGTGAAAATAAACTTTCACCAATATAATGTCTCCAGTAAATTTTAGCAGACAAATTAAAGCTATACATTTGAACTTTGTGTAATGATTTGAACAAAACATTTAATCTCTATATAGTAATTTTAATTACTGAAGATAAAAACATAGAATAATTAAAGTGGGAAAATACCTATAAAATTATCAAGTCCAAACACTTGCCTAGACCTCCACCATGTTCACTACTAAACCATGTCTTCAAATGTCGTATCAGCAAGTTTTTTTAATGCTTCCAGGACTGGAAGTTGTTCGAAGAACAAAAGGGTTGCTGAGCTGGTGGATATTTAAAGATGGGTTTGTATGATTCCATAATGCAGAACAATGTGGAGATTTTATTTCCTACTTTTCTTTATTACAGATTATCACAAATTACTAATTAAAACTGGGTAAGCTTATGATTAATACAGAGAATGTATCTAAGTTACTACAAAATTACTACCAAAAAAGAAAGTTTATATATTTCAATAGTAGCAGCAAGCCTATATTTCATTATTAAGTTTACCACAAAAATAACCAACAGGAAATTATAAAATATACCTAATTACTTATATGCATCCCTATATTTTTATTGTTTAAAGTAGTAACTGTACAATGCTCACCAAATTGCTATCAGAATCAGGGCCAGTCAATGATGAAGAAATTCTCACTTTGAAGAAGATTGTGCCTCAGAATCTGGGGTCACCCAGGGATCCCCAAAGGGTTGCAGTCTGTCTAGCAGACCTCTTTAAAGAGAGGTTGTATTTAGGGAAGAAAACAAGCCATTTTTATATGGCAGGGACTAGAATGCTACCACCTTGGGCAGGCCACAGGTGTTGCTAATTCCATATGCCTTTATGACAAGGTTACCTGCCAAGTGGTTGAAGGCAAAGCAGTGCATTCGTTTGGTCTTTTTTTTTTTTAGCAAAATTTTAGTACATCTTTCAGAAAATCAAATGTCCAACATACAGCGAGGCATGTACAGAATAAAACGAGTAACCAACCATCTGAAGAGTCAGGCACTAACAGTCATAGTAAATAAGGTCATAAGTGTCTGAAGGCAGGTAATAAGAGGTTTTCCTCAGGCTTCAATTTCAGTTCCAGTTCTTGGCAATATTTTCATAATTGACTAGATATCACAGTTGAGAGCACACTGAGTTTGCCAATGACACTAAATTATGAGAACCTGATGATTCTCTTGAATGTAGAAAAGGCCTCTTAGAAAAGATAGAGAGCCCTTTGTAGATGGTATGAAGTTAGCAAGGACAAATATCAAATTCTTTCCCTGATGTCCTGGGTCTAGCCAGGACAGGGTTAATTTCTGCCATAGCAGAGGGGATGGCAAGACCCAGAGGTTATTCTGTAATTTTTCAAATAATTAATGTAATTTTCAAGTATTCATGTTATTTTCAAGTATTCATGTAATTTTCCAAGTGAAGGGGAAGAGCTTGCTTCTGGGTCAGGGGAGCATGGAGCAGCCAGGTGAGGTCCAGTGGTGAGCATTTTGCATGTGAATCACTTGCCTCTCTTGTTCAGCTTTGTTGTTAATATTGTTCTGTTACTGTTTGTTTTCTTATCTCATTGCCATTTCCAGTTACTTACTCTTATCTCAACCCATGATCTTTATCTTTTGTGACTCCAGCCTGACCGTTATTTTCAAATTTAATTTGAAGTATTTTAATTGTTTTTATTTTCCCTCTCTAATAAATACAACTGTGTACAAGGACTCTTTTTCTTCCTTTGTTTTCCTCTGATTTGTTTTCCAATTCAGAAAGTTTACAAAATTGCAAGTAAGAAAAGGTAATTCTTTCCTCTTATAACTTTGTTACAGATAAAAAGTATTAAAATTGTTACATTTTAATAAACTATTTCTACAATTGTTATGTTTAATTTGACAGTTGGCCCAATTCTGGAAAATGCTGAAAATACATTTAAATATAGTTTACTTGAAAATGTATTTAAAATACATGCCCCATGTCTTGGTTTGAAAGACAGGTGTTTGCTAGGGAAAAGCCAGAGCCCCCCTGGCCCTTGCGATGGAGAATGAAAAACTCCTCCCTCCAAGTTATTATAAACTGAAATTGAGGGGCTTCCAGGCAAAAAGATGTGGGAATAGGAATAACGGGGGTTTTTTACTAATATATATATAACAAAACAAACAAACAGCTACAACATTAATAATAAGACAGAACCAAGAACCTCAAGGGGCTTTTGCTTCACAAAGCCCAGGGCATTCTGATCCCAGTGGCTCTGAAAGCATCAAGCTGGAAGGGTGGAAGATCCTGGGCTGGTGATGAGGTAGATGGGCAGTTCCNCACAGAAAAAAGAAAAAAGGTGTACCCAAGTTCTGCCTTCTCTTCCCTGGCCACCTCCTTTGTCTTTGGTTAAGTATGGACAAGTGCTCAGTCGTTTGGGTCTTAGCAACTTGAGGGAAAAAATTCCAAAAGAACAAAAGAAACAAATCTAACCCCCCAACACCCCATTACTCCTTCAAAATATTACTGAAAATCCTGTGGTGTATCATGCCGAAGTAAAATTTCTCTATAAGCTGATTTAATCTACCTAACAAACAAACAGAAAAAAAAAAAATTAGAAGTACACTGTATTCATGTATGGTCTTTCCATCAGTGTCTACATATTACTTCTTTGGAACTTACTGAATTACTACAAGCATTGTATAGGAGTCAACAAACCAGAGCATGGCAATTTTACTATGTAGAATTGTCTGCTCTATGTACCACAACAAGAATCAAACTATGCATCAATCCTAAGTGTGTTCAGGGATGCTATCATGGGAAAGGCACTCTTGAAGAATGAACTAGAACTACTTTGCACCCTAATCACTCAAATTCCTTTGTTTGTTAGTTTGTTTGTTGGATGCAAATCCTATAACTTCTAAAAATAGTGTGGCATCTGGACAATGATAATGATGATGTCTGTCTTATCAAGGCAAAAATCAGAAGATAAAGTCCCATTAATTTAATGAAAGAGGATTGTGAATGGATGAAAGAGTAGAAGAACAGAATAAAAGGTATATTGACCCTACAATGATAAAAATGTTTGTTCTCATGTATGTACCATTACTGTAGATGGATATGAACTTAGCTTTTTGTATGTCAAATTATTGGATGTTATGTGACATTTGAAGGTGTTTTCTCAAATGAAAGGATCCATTTGCTTTCTCCTTGAAAAGAACATATTAAGGTCATAGGCACGTCAGGACAGAATATAGAATCTGGGACAGAAGAACTGACAATTGACATATTTGAGATTTTAAACGGAAGTCTCCAGTGCTTAATTTTAAACAAAATGTAAAATAACAAAATGAATGAGAAATATGAAATTTCCATTTACATAACTAATGACACTCATATCTATGCAGCAGTAGTCTGTAATTCAAGGGTGTGAGAACAAATTGTTCCATGAAGCTAATACTTTCATTTTGTATTCTTAAGGACCCTGATGTTGGGACTAGGTTTTTCAAGACTTAGAAAAGGATTAGAATTCATCAATACTGCAAGAGCATGGGGAAGATTGATCCAGTGATTAATCTCATGTTAAACACATGGGAACAAAACAGCTGAGTATATTTGTCTCCATAATCCCTTTTCCCAAATGTAATTACAAATGGAATTGATCAACTTGTGTGTTTCTTCTGAGTCAGTAGTAGACATATTAGAACTGCTAGGCTGTTTAATAACTTAGTACAGATCAGCAATATTCAGTGATCAAGAAAATTAGTTAGTACCACTATATTTTAAGACAAATTTTAGATTTCAATATTTTTCATGGAATATTTTCCAAAGAAAATGTCAATTCTTGTAGAATTTCTACCACATCCTTTGTATACTGAATATAGTCTTCTCTTAGGGGGACCATTTTTATTCTATGTATTAAATACTTACTGAGTTACAATATTGTCTTCTATGGCTTCTAGGGAGTAGGCACAATACCAGAAAATAAACACTCTCTTTTGTTATTAGGTTTTTGCTACAAGGTGAGCTTCTACTGCTGCCTTTGTTTCTGTGGAAAAGAAATAGAGCGGGCAAGGAGCACCACAGGTATTAAAATGATATGAGTGGAAGTGCTGTCTTGAATCTTTGAGTTGGTTGCCTAGGTTTTTAAGAGAAGCAGAGCTGAGTATGTTTGTTTTCTTCAGGGCTTCTCATTGTTTTTGACCTGATCGGCATATTTACTTTTTTGACATCTGTTCTATGACCCCAGGACCCTCATGGACTCTATGGGCAGAATAAGTTGTTCACCCCAAGACTTTTTCATGTAGTGAAAAGCAATGGAGTGTGCTGCAAATGCTGAAAAATTATTGTTGTCCCAATTTCTACCTATTTCAGACCCTGTGTTTTCTCCTCGCAACCCTGAAAACGAACAATAGATCGCTAAAGCTGTGAGGTATAAAAGCTTGTGTGAGGTGCACATTTTTTCTCTGGGCAAACAGACTGTCGTATATTGAATTCTATTTTTAAATGTGCTTAACAGTATTCTAACTGCTGTCTTTTACAACTTCATTTTCAAAGACAGCTCCAAGATGAAATAAAATTTAGAGTGCTTAGGTTTAGGTTAAATTATGAAAGTTTCTGTGTCCATCTGACACATTTAACAGCTTTATGATCTCCTTCTATGTTCACCATTTACATCTGGTACAGTTCCAAGCTCTCTTTCAGTAGAAATGCAACTTGTGCAGCTGTAAATTTCTGGTGATTAAGGGGTTACAACAAAAGTACAATTAAGAAAACAGGAAATCTAATTAATCTGGCAGAAATTCTAGTCTTCCACAGTATGCTTCTGATCAAGTTAATATTTTTTCTTTAAAATTAATAAAAAACATAAAAAACCCAAATAAACAAATTACAGTTACAAATATTAATTTTTTTTTCTTTTATAATAGCCATGGTATATTTCTTATGATTATTCTAGGATTTAAACTATGAGAAAAGAAAAACTATATTTTTATAGTTTAGAAAACATTTGCTATCCCAAAAACTTCAATTTTTATTAAAAAATTGCTTACCATATACTTATACACAAATATTTACATGAATACACACACACACACACACATATATACATATATATGTAGGTGTGTATAGCATACTTTCACTGGTATCTTGAAGGAGAAATAAATGTCTCCAGTACAGCCTTTGGATGAAGGGAAAACTGGTTCTGGTTTTTTGTTGCAACAGCACAGCAGAATTACATTAATAGCAAAGTTGTCTGTGTCATTGTTATAAAAATCATGAAGAGCTCAAAAGATATAGCACTTGGTCTGGAGTCATGCAAGCTATTCAAGCTTTCCCTGGGTAACCAAATGATTTCACTCTGAGGTTCCTTCATCAGAGCTGTTTCACCTAGGAAAGGATATGATTAAACCCATATATCTAGACCTATTCAAGAACCCTACAGACTTGTCTCTGTTGAATTTCCTCTGGAGGGAAGAAAAGAATACACCTACCACCCTCACTGGTCATTGGGGACAATACCAGATGATAAACAGCTGTTAAAAACAATACTTGTCCCTTTGGGGAATAAATCTGCTAGATGGAAGATGGCCCCCATGGAGGTAGGATGTGATCATATAATTAACGCGCACATCAGAAGCCTCAAGTGCTCCTGGAAGCATCACATTTGGAATTTCTAAACTTCTGAATTATTTACTTCCATGCCAAACTTCTGTCAGCATAGTTTTCTTTTGTGATGGACAGCAAGGGTCAGAATGTGGAAAGGTGAAGAAATACTACATCCAATGTGTCATTATTGTAGTACCAAACAGCACAGTAAAACTCTTGGCAGGCTTGTGCACTATGGATTTGGGGTTGGATTTGATTTTTAACTTGTTGTTGTGAAGACTCTTCGCTCTGGAAGCAAACCAGTGTACACCATGTGCATATTTTTGCTATGTCTGTGGTGGGACAATAGCAATATTTGAAGTAAGTGATTTAAATTCATTATCCACCTCTTTCATGTACTTTCAGTGTGTCCCTTTATGTGAAAAGAGAACTTTAATCAATACTTTTTTCTTTTATTTCTGTTCACCCAGCCTTATAATAAAAACATTGGTTGGTAATGTAAAATCAAGAAACAATTACATTTCAATTCTGAGTCCCTGATAAATTTGCCATCAAAATCTGAAACACATCAAAGTGAAAATATTTGAATGAAAGAAATTTTCAGCACCTGAAAAGAATTGCTTTATCTATATGTTAACATTTTGGCATCTTTAATTCTCATGTTTCTTCAGCTCACAATCATTCTCTGTTTTAACAAAATTCTTTGCAGATTTTCAGTTTCAGTTACAATGATTTCAGCTAGGATTTTATTGCAGCTGAAGTAGGGCAGAGTTTCTTATTCTTTTCTCTGAGTGCGGGCATGCACTCTTGTATGTGTGTGCATTGCAAAGCACAAAGGTACAGTTATGGAGAGGATTTTTTTCTTTAGCAAAATATAGCTTACAATAGCTGAGCCAATCAGAGATGAAGAGGGAGAAAAAGCATGAAACAGATTCACACTGGAATGCAGCTCCAACCATCTGATGTCTTTATTAAGCCCATCTGATTAAGCTGTTTATTGTGCAACGGTTCTTGCTGGAATTTTTTGTAAAGCTGCCTATCAGATCTCAAAACTTGTATGCTCACTTAACAAAGGATGGAAACAGCAATATCATTTACTCCATACTTACTCCTCTACCTCAAAAAAAACCCCTAAATGTCTGAAGAATGAAAACCTCTTAAAAGTGCTTGTGAGAAAGTTCAGTTTGCAGGAATTGACCGAACAGTCTCTAGCTGTGTCAAGGGAAATAGAGGTTGGATATAAGGAAAAATTTTTTTATAGAAAGAGTGATAAAGTACTGGAATGGTCTGCCTAGGGAGGTGGTGGAGTCACCATCCCTGAATGTGTTTGAAAAAAGACTGGAAGTGGCACCCAGTGCCAGGTTTAGTTGAGGTGTTAGGTCATGGGTTGCTTGAAGGTCTCTTCCAATCCAGTCATTCTCTGATTCTGTGATTCTGTGAAAGGTTAGTGAAGCAGTCCCAAACCAATACTGTAATTTTTTTTTTTTTGGGGTGGAACAAGCTTCCATTTTTAGGAGGGTATTGAATTCCCATGAGGTGGAATAGCGTCTGATGTTGTCAGGTATCTTATTTTCTAAAAAAAATTTTCTTAATCTATATTAAGTCTATATCCTGTCCCAAAAGATATTTTTTCTTATCGTCATCTAGAGTATTTTGTGACATCACTTTGCTCGAAATAATTCTTGAGTATTTTCTTCAAATACAGGCATTTATTTTTCATTATGAAAAATGCAAGGTGTTGTTGTTACATTAGAGATATGCAAAGTTGTATGCATCATAGCAGTTTCCTGAAAATCTTTTTACCCCCACAGATATGTTATCATCACTGTTTGCACTTTGAATGTGTATAAAATTCAATGTTCATAATGAATATTTTTCTGGCATGACTGATCAAATTATGCCTCTCTACAGGAAGATCAGACACATTAGTCTTTCTAAATAGTGGAGTGCAATTTTCTTTAGGAAAAAGTGTTGAGAGTGAAGTTGCAAAAATCAATATTTTAGACTTTGGAAATATTTGGATCTCTGGGTCATTTTTAGTCATGACTTTTAAAATGGGAGAGAACTGTAGAGCTGCTGCTGCTGCTGCAGTGACATCTAATGACTGGAAGATCTGCTGTAATGGTACGGATGAAATATTGTTTCCACATTAATTTATTCATTGTTTGTCACCTAAGCAGAACATGGAACATGCATAGGTGACTGCTGAGTGGAGGACCCCCACCACAAAATATTTTTTCTAGGAGACAGTGATCCAAGCTATGGTGTAGACAGAGTTTCAAGGCAATAGAGAATGAGGGTCCTGGGGAGAGAACCTGGACCTCTGCGCCTCACAGCTGAAGGAGCTCGAAGCTCATGTTGTCCTTTCTCACAGCCACTAGAATAAGAAAGCAGAAGAGTGAGCAATCCACACATGTACTAGACTTTTTCAGCTTTGCAAGCAGCTAGTTAGACACTACAGCAGTACAACTTTTCATCTCTATACAGCCAGTGGCAAAGCATCATGAACTACCTATTCAGAGCTAAAATACTGTGTATGTTTAACTAGTAAAAAGAGTGTTAATGCACAGAGTCTATCCAAGAATCTATGCAGTTTTATTAGCAGGATTTATTCAGCATGTTAATTCTTATCAAGCAAAAGACGAAAATTTAACCTGTATGTATACTAACAAATTAATTCAGTTCAAGAAACTGAGAAGGTTTTCAGGTACTAAGTTACTGGTCAAGCGGCAGAACATGGCTCTGAGCAACCTGACCTATTTGAAGATATCTCTCTTCATAGCAGCATTTGCTGGATTACATGGACTTTAAAAGTCCCTTCCAAATCAAAAATAGTCTATGACTCTATCCTGTCATAATTCTAAATTCTCTCACTGAAGCTTTGAGTTGTAAAGGTCCTTGCTGCTATTTCTATACATAGTTTCAAATCAGGCAAGACAGCTTGTTTTCTGGATTAAAGTTGGAATTTAATTGGCCTCCAATGATGTTTTCTTGGGCTACAGGTCCGCTGCTAAATCACTGTGTAAATTATTTTTTAACCAAAAAAATACTGGAGCATATTATCTCTTTTCTTACTAGGCCTTGTTTTAAACAATAGGCTTAGGAACTCCAGTTTTATAGCTTTAACTTTTCATCAATTAACTGAGGTACTAAAAGCATCATAAATAAATTATTTCATTTGAGGGAATAGCCCTATTTTCTTAAGGATTTTTTTAGTAGCAAAATAAGTGGGAAATAGTCACCTTAAAGCATCACACATGCATCAAGTGTCAGCACACATATTCATAGTAAGCTTTTAGTCATCAACCTACAACAAATCAAACAGGCTAGATTTTGATTACCACCTAATGAAGTTATATCCCTTTTCCATTAAAATAAAGGTAATCTTAAAAATTATTGATTTTTATTTGACAAGAGTTTATGATGTTATTGTCAGGTCACTTACATAATTCAATGTACAGATAGATAGCTAATTTTCTTTAAAAGGCAGAACAAAATGCTCTGTGTTCTAGGAAATAGTACACTGATTTAATTAGAGTTGAAGAGGATGAGAAATCCCTTTTTGACATATTGTATCAGCTTGCACATCAGTATATCTTTTGCCCCTTCTCTATGCCCCCATCTGAATATATGCATGCCTATATGCACAAACTTTAGTGCAATAGAGTCCATGGCAGAATTCTCACACAATAGTGGTCTAGACGTTCTTTTTTAATCTTTATTATTTGACAGTATCTGGAGCAGTTTTAACAAGGAATGCGCGTCACCTTTTATTACACAAGCAATCCCAGTGTGCATGACCTAGTACAAGAGAAGGGAAGTGCTGAGAAATGTGTTTTCACAGAAGCTGTTGTACTAACACGGTCTTCTTTGCTACTCAACTTGCTTGCTCAAACTGAACTGCTTGTAAATCAAAATCATTAATCAGGCACCAGTTTTGGCTGCACAAATTCTTTTTCTCTCTTGGTTTTAAGAAGGAAAGATGTCTTTAAGAGATAAGGGATCTTAGGGTCCCTTTTTTTGCTGTTAATAAGTTTTTTTTTCCCAGAAGTATTCGTGGCCACTTGCCTAATTTGGAAGGGGGGGGGAGGTGGGAAGAAAAAGAAAATGTAAGATTTGGTTGATATTCAGTGACAATTAGATCTCTGAACAACAGTTTCAGAGGACTGAACTGTTGCTTACAAACCAAGAATACTTCTCATTGACCTTCCAATTAAGTGCAAGCTTTTATTATTTTGTTTCAGAATCAATTTAAGATTTTTTTTTTCCTACACGAGTAAAATGTAATCTTCAGAGAGAGAAACAGCATTAAGTGCCTTGATTCCTTTACTATCTGTAATATTACTTGCTTTGACATACATTGATCACAGGCAAAAAGATTTTCATAAGTCCATAATTTTCCATTGGAATGGACACAAAACATTAAAGTATATCTGTAAATCAGGAAGACAGTGTTCAGTGAGATCACTCAAGATTATTATTCAAGATGCTAAAATTGACCTGATTTTTTTTTTTTTAGAGATGATTTAGACACATGACATTATTAGTTGTTTATTGATTTATTGAGGAGAAAACTAAGTAAATAATTAAAAAAATCTTTTGTCAGGTTTATTGTCAGGTATTTCTCTCATCATGAAGGCAACTGAATCTCCTAAGAAAAGAAAATTTCAATTGTATGTTAGCTGAAAATAATTTGAGAACTTAGTTTAATGAGATTTTTGCTGAGAGGCTAGTGACAGATGACCATAATTGTTTTACACTTTCATTGTAAATTGAATGTAGTTTACTCCAGTAGTCTGTAGATCATATCTGAAAAAGAATTAGATTATAATTCATCATGCCATTCTGATTTTCCTGCATATGGCGACTTTGAGGCATGGACAACTTGAAGTAAAACTGGTTTTTCCTGCCTGACTTCTGTCATGTGTCAAGTCTGATCAAGCAACAAAGAAGTGAAGCCCACTTATTAGTCACTAACCATTGTGTTTCCTAAAATTATACAACTTATAGAATTATGAGGGGCATGTTTCTCTGTGTATCCCTGTTTTCAACGTTTATATTATCATTTTTTTAGATTATTCCTTTGAACATCCTAAAGAATCCTTGGAACCTGAGAGTAAGCTGTGCATGTTTCCCTGGAAGACAGTGAAAAACATAGAAAGTAGGGAAGTGTGGATAAGTTTATGAAATCCATGCAGCATAATAAAAAAAAAAATTCTGAAGGAAATTTCAAATGAAAAGAAATTTAACTGCAATATTTTTTCTAACATCTGCTTTAAACTGTCTCTGCAAAATTTGTATTTAATCTAAAACAAATGGCAGAGCTATTTCATTCTAAATAAATGAAGAAAATTTGTTCTGACCTAATTTTCAGCTTGCAGACAGATTTTAGATTATTAAAAGTTATCATGATCTTAAGTTCCATCCTAAGACAAAAAAAGTCTAACAAAATTGGATATGTTAAGTAATATGAATATTGAGATAAAGTGATGTTTATTTTGACTAATGAGGGATTTTATCTGTATTCTTGATTATTTCTTCATTTGGAAGTTTCTGCTCATAACAAGGTCAAGGTTTCATTCCACAGAATTTTTAAGTTTTTTTAAAATATTTGCTTGAGGTTATAAATAAAGCTACGTTGATCTTTGACCACAAGCTTTTGTTTAAGCTTTGTCATTCCACCTAAACTGAACACATATATTAATACACACATGTGTTTATTAACACATATGTTAATATTCAGTGGGGGGTATTCTTGCTAAACCAAAGAAACTTGCATGACACTCACCCAGCTACAGACTTTACTCATTTTTTTCCTCTAGCCCATTTTTCTCTTTCCTTTTTTTGTTACTTTTATTCACAGTTGACCCTGTATTTTTGATGCTGTATGAGAGTCAGAATCCTAGACATCCCAGGGATTTGAATGACTAGGATAATGCCTGCATGGGAGATGAAAAGCAGAGGTATTTTGCTGAACCTTTAAAGAAAGGTTGACATTTTCCTGGCCTTGAGCAGCTCTCTTCGGTATTGAAGCTTTTGCAGCTTTCAACCCTTTGATTTATGAGCAAAAGTGTAACACATCTTGGCCATTATGGAATCATAAAAGTCCTTTATATCTTCCCATTCCATTTTTACTTTAAAAAAAGGAAAAAAAAGTTAACTCCTTTCCTATTCTGTCTCTCTCTTTTTTATTTTTTTCATATTTTTCTATTTTCAGAATAGAAGATTATTTATTAAATATTTTACTTTTGTTAAAATGGTATGAAGACTTTTAGATGGCAATTCTCATTTCAAAAAGTCATATAAGGATTCTTGAACAAGGTTTCAAATTCTGAAATCCAAAATTAAAACACAAATTTAAGTGCCTAAGTAGTTAAAATCAGCAATTTGGATGAGAAGAGAAGGCAATGAAGAGAAACTTTGAAAATAACAAAACACCTTTTTGGAGGATGTGCATCTCCTGGGGTTTTAAACAATCTAAGAACAAAAAACCAAAGAATTAAGCTTACTTAAGCTTAGTGGTTTAGTATAACTCTTTCTGCTTCATATGGTCTACAGGACTCCTTTTAATGTAATCATCCACTCTCACTAATTGTGATAACAAATTTGCTGTGCTGCAGCATTAACAAAATGGTTTCAGATGTTTTGAAGGAGTAAGCATTGAATACAGTCGTTACTGGTTGTGATTTATTTCTACAGCCTCATGCACTTTATCCCAGTTGTAATCTCCCTGCAATCCACAGTAAAATTTCTATCAACTGCACTGAAGGCAAAATGAAGACTACTTCTAGCAGTGCATCCCTATGGTTACTGTGGACACTTTACAACCATTTCATAATCATTACATTAATTACATAATCATTACATTAATTACCTGCATCTGTGTCTCTATCCACAGTGAAAAACAAGCTGGTTTTGTACTAGAAATTTAGTTCATAATTGAGCTTATAGTAATAGTGACCTTCAGTGGGATTTACTGATTTTGTTTCAGCCTTACACTATCACTGAAACTATGCTCACCACTAGCCAGCTTCTTCAGGTCAGTGCAAACCCCAACAAGAAACAGATTTCATTCTTTTATTACTATTATTATTTTTTATTTTTAATAGAAATTGACAAAAACAACCCTTCTAGATGAAGCTCACCTTACTTGCCTTTGTAGGTTTTACAGGTGCTGCTTCCAAATAATTTCTATTACTCTTGCAAAGGTTTGCAAGACAAAAAGATTTGAAAAACAACTTTCTGTCATAACATCTCACTTCTAATAGTCTAGTAAATATTCTAGCTAGATGGTAAAAATTCATATGAAGGCCAATAAGAGCAAGTGAACTGAGACATATGTCTCAGAACTACATTATGGATTTTTGAAAGACTCAAGAAGAGACTTCTGACTCAACAGTGCACCACTAAACAACAAGAAAAAATTATATATTCAGAATTTCCTCTCTTGACACAGAAAGAATAAAATTTTGAAAGCCAGAAGAATAATGAAATCATAAAAAGTCATATGAGTCACAAGCTCAGTTTTTAGGCACCGTCCTGGGTCATAAGTTTTAGCACTTCACAATCACAATTGGAAGTGAACTCTGGAAGAAATTCAGTTGTACTCGTATGAGCATCCAGTGCCATTAGAGGCATCCTATGGAAATCAATTTTTCTTTCAAATTCATAAGCTCTGAAAAGATAAGGAACTGCCAAATTTCACAGAGAGCACACTGATGAACAATTTTCACCCAACTATATTAAATTACACTTCTATTTATGAAAATAAAAGCCCTACGTGGTGTTTAAATGCATTAGACCAAATGAGAAATCCAAACAGGAAATAGTTACTCAAATTTAGTTCTCTCAAATTTATTTTGTTTGATTCTTTACAGTTTTTTATAGGTTAAAAAAAAATCCAAACCCAGCCAACAAAAAACCCCTATGCCTACCTGTCAGCACTTAGAAATTTATTACAATAACTTACAATATTAATTAGCTGGTGAATTAAATCCAAGGTACATGATAGAGCACTTTTCTCCATATTTCCTTCAATACTCTGCCCATTCATACCAATAAGCCATCCATACTATAAGATAAACTCTTTCAGGAAATCCGAAAAAATTAATTAATGAGTTTGAGTAGTGTGGGAGTTCAGTCCAGTTCAAAGAATTCAAAAGAAAGACTTTAGTGAGACAAATTTATTTATATAAATAAAATTTACTGGTTTACTTATTTATTTATATAAAAAATATACTGCTTAATTTCTCCTAGTCTACAGAGTTTCTTAATATCATAAAGTTGACATTGGTCCAAAAAAAGATGGCGATCAGAATCATTGAAAAATCAAAAAATGAAGGTTATGAAAAGAAATAATAGCATACAACTCAATGTATTTCAATTTAAATAATGAGAGAAAATGATATTGTAATTGTATCTTGCATCTTAAGACCCTATCCAAACCCAGAAATCTTTATTTGTATTTATACAGATGAATTTCCCATAGTCAATATAAATTTCCTTGAATATAATATTTGAGTTTTCCCATTTCCTTTTCCTTTCAATTTTCCATTCTATCTTATTTTTAAGCTCTTTCTCAGACAGATTTACTGCCTATTATTGGCAGACTAACTTTGTTGTTCCCAAGTGAGTTAACATGCTCTTTCTCTTTTTCATTTTGCTCCTGACTCCTTTGGGCAAAACCAGAGAATATCTACCACACTAGAATGTCAAGAGATTTTATTAATGCATTAAATAATTTGGATTGGGATTTATAGATATAAAATGTTGCAATCATAACCATTTATTTAATACACTGCTAAAACAAAATGGGAGTTTTGTTATGATAGGCTATCTTTAGGGGAAAGATAATGGCAGTTTCATTCAAAAGTTTTTTTATCCTTACTTCTAGCATGAAAGAAAGTGAAAAAGCATGTTTACAGAATTATATAACACTAAATGAACATCAAGAAAAATAGTGTCTGATTCAAAGTCTCAGAAATAAAAAAGGAGTGACTGTGCACATAATGGAGTGACTGATTACATAATGATGCAGATATTTGTATGAGATTAATTAATTTTGAAGTTCTGAATATAAGGGGTTAGTTATTCCCTCAGATATGCAATATGTAAATAGGGTTATGAGCAAAAGACTTGAAGAATGAATAGGAGTTATTGTAAAAGTTGTTGAAGGTACTGTAAACCAAATGTTTTTGGCCTTTATCATATGCTATGACTTCTGCTTTATTTAATTCCTTAAATACACTTGTGTTTAAGGAACTAGATCACAAACACCAAAAGAGGGGCCACAGCATCAACAATAATATCTTTTTAACCTATTATCTTCTCTAATTATGATATCTTGGAAAAACCTCATGAAAGTGCAAAACTGTGGTATAATTTCTCCAGAATCTTGCCCCTCTGGTTCTAGATACATCCTCTCATTTTGTCCAACAGCCTGTGAATTTTTTTCATCACAAATTTCCCTCATTGAACTTTTTATAACCATATTAATTTTTATCACCTGAACTGTCAATTGGCAAGGAAATACATCTTTTCAAAACAGTGTCCAAAGAAGCAGGTCCTCCTTCTCACTCTGAACCTGCTGTTCTCTAACCATTGCTGAAGTCCACATTTTATCTTATTTGACCACACTATGAACACTCTTGATTTCCTATCCTCCACACAAGTTTGCTGTACCCCTACTTCTCAACTTCTATCTTTTATAGTACAAAAAATACTGATGTCATAGCTAACTTCTTTAATCAGAGGAGGCTCCATGGAGACCTTACTGGGGCCTTTCAACTACTTAAAGGGGCTACAAGGGAGGTGAGAGGGACTTCCTACAAAAGCTTGTAGGAAGTCACAGAACAAGTGACTTCAAATTAAAAGAGAGTAGGTTTAGATTGGATGTTAGGAAGAAATTATTTCATGTAAGGATGGTGTGCTCCACTAGAACAGGTTCCCCAGAGAAGCTGTGGATGCTCCATCCCTGGAAGCATTCAAGGCAGTGTTAGACGGGGCTTTCAGCAACTGGGTGTGATGGAAGGTGCTCCTGCTCATGGCTGAAAAGGGTAGGAACTGGGTGTTCTTTAAGGTCCCTTCCAACACAAACCATTCCATGTTTATAGGATAATAGGATTATTGAATCCGACCTGCTCTACATAAAGCAGTGTTGGTTGGTGCCAAGTGCCTCTGTACAGGAATTCATGCAGAAAGAAAGATGGAGGTACAAAAAGAGATTGCAGAGTAAAGGGACTTACAGAGATTCTCTAGAACTCTTAGCTCTTCAGGTGAATGCATAGCATGGGTTTAAACTAGAGAAAATTGCTTTGGAACAATGCACTTGAAGCCTAACAATCTTCATTTTATGTTTCAGTATTTTGCCTCAACTGATGGTTTTTACAGACTTTGGTCCTGCTCTTGTTGTATCAGTTTTTGTTGTATAAAGTTGTCCTCGTGTAAACTGTCTCTGGCTGAAAATGATAACCAGCAGATAACAAAGTTTGTCAGAAAGTACAATCCGAGGATTTGGAAAAAAAACAGAAAAAATTACTGAGGTTTAATTATATTTTTAGGCATGAAACTTTCTTGATTCAAAACATGTTAAGTATGAATATGTACATTATTTATAATTTTTAGTAAAACATTAGAATATTCATGGCATAAAGTTACAATGAACTTGAATGAAATCTAGTCCACAGATTAAAGTAATAAAATTATTTCACTAGAGCAATAGTTTTACATGTAAATTGTCATTTCCTTCATGTATAGGTAGCTATGAGATGGAAAACAGAGACAACAGAAACACCCATGTTTGAAGAATATAATCTTTAAGATAGTTTAACAGGATTCAGAGGTTTCACAATTGATCACTTTATCATCAGATTATAGAATACTTAATGGGAAATATGATTTCAAAGAATAAAAAATATAAAAATTTTTGAAGAAATACAATCTACATCTGAAATAATATTCTTTAAAGAAAAATCCAGTCATTTAGGTGATTCTGATATGTAATTCTTCAAACCCTGTGTTTGATCAAGATAATACAATTTTTACTGATATTATTATTATTATTATTATTATTATTATTATTATTATTATTACAAATAATATTCTTGGCTTGAAGATTGGTTTTGTGGATAAGATTTATAGATAAGCACAAACAAATTAAAGTCTCTTGTATGGGACATAATCATAAAGATGGGGCTGAGCTTTAATATGTTATTCTTTCAGACAGTAAAGTTTGTATTACGGTGTTCATGGTCTGTTTCTGCAGCAGCTCTCCTTGGGCCACACCCACTTGCTTAACTCCTCCACGAAAAGAAACTACACCCCTCCTTCAATCCTCCTCTCATCTGCTTGTATTGCTTTTTTAAAACATATTTGGTAAGATTGTTTTAATGTATTCTAACCACCATCTCCTTCCCATGGTTTCTGTGAGCTATATTTGTCTTATCATTGGCAGAAATTGTAAAGAATTCCTGTTACTCATTTGAGATGTTGTCTCTAAAAATGTTTACAGTGTGAGATCATGTCCCTCAAGTTTTCTTTTCTTGTTGGTTACATGTAACTCCCTTCATATCTACTGATTTTTTCATATTTCCAGAAATTATTTCCTTTTATCTCTTTAAATGCAAGAAACAAAAACAAAAAAACCAACTTCTGTTTGCAATCTCAATGCTCCCTCTCCAAGTGGCAAAGTATATTAACATGATTCCTTCCTAGGTAATACTCTTAATTAAATAGTTATTAATTAACTTCTTTAACTAGTATTCCAGGTTTTGTGTTAAACTGCGTTTTATCCTAGTTGTGTGAATTTGTTCGCCAACCAAGGTAGGCATGCTAGACACAACCTCTGGAAAGACTATATTTTTTAATCAATATTAAAAGGACTTCATGTATTTTGCATTTTGAAGGACCTACATATTTTCTAAAAAATAAAAAAAAAACCCAAAAAACAAAAAACACACTTTTATCCATAACAAGAAAACAAATGTCTTAGGACACATCTGCAACTAAATTAGACCAGCTCTCAATGTCTGAACATCATAAAGTTTCATTTTTTCCTCTTTTGGCAAGGTTAAGAAATGATAGGCTTATGTGATTTGGAGTGGTCATGTTGTGTTTTTCTGCCCTTCACACTGAAATGTCCCAAGCAAACACAGAAAAAATCCAAAGGAACCTGTCATTTGCCCTCCCCTTCCCTCCCCTCCCCTCCCCTTCACACCCCCCAAGTTATGGGTAGGTAAATCCATCATTTGCACAAACCTGCATGCAAGAATTCTTTATGTTTCACAAAGACAGGCCTAAGGAGTTGTGCATAATAAGTTTTGGGGACTTTTTCCTCAAAAATGCCAGTTTAAAAGTAACAGCAGAAACTTATTCGTACAGAGAGCAGTACCATTAGCTCCTACAGGAGAAGAAATGCTGTGTGGTATATTTTTACCTTCAATGTCAAGCAGTAAGAATGGAATGATATGAGAGAAAACTTATGACAGGAGTTGTCTGTATTGTGTTCTCTTTCCCACTGGAATCACTGGCATACCACTTTTGCCTGTTCACAAAACTTTAAGGAATACACATTTCCTGTCTAACCCACAACATTTTTCTGCTCAGTTCCACAGGAAAGAGTGAGATTTTCAGCAGGAAGGCAAATCATATTTTTAAATCCATCCAGCATGAAAAGATATTAAACTTTGGGTATTTTTTACCAAAGGGAATTAATCAAGTTTATTTCCCTTCTCCATCTTAAAGACTCAAAATTGCTTCCTGAAGCTTATAACCACCTAACAATAAAGACCCAGGTTCCAGAAAGAACACCAGGAAAAAGGCAGAAGAAGTGCTACTGTATAAAATCTGTGTGTAAGACAGTACTGCCAGTAAGTAGGCAGAAACATCTTTGATTGTCAGAAAAATCATTTTCTTGACAGGAGAGGATAGCCACAGTGAGTGTCATGCAGAAAAATCAGAGTTAATGGTTCACTATGAAAATTTTGTTTCAGAGTAGAATTAATACTGGCAGCTCAAGTGCAGACAGGGACTTGCAGGCACAATATCTTAAAAAATCCTAAAACCAAACCAAACTCAGCCTTTCAGCTGTGTATTAGAAACAAAAATTACCAGAATCCACATGTTTTCTTGCACAAATGGCCAAGTGGGTGAAATCCAAATCAATTGGATAAAGTTTGGAAATGTTGAGGGTCTAGACAGACAACACAAAAGATTTGAAGCTGCATTCACCAAAGAGGCAAGTACAGAGATAGCCATTTTTGCATTCAGAAGGTTTAATTCTAGGCAAATTTCTAAAATAAAATTCAATTATCAGAGTTTCTTTGGCAGCTACAGGTTCACTGTTTTATGTGTGACATGTATCCCTATCATTGCTAAATCAGAAAAAGCATGATGAGTAGACACAAAGACTAAAACCAGCACTGAATAAGGATTAACTGGAAATTTAATGGGGCTTAGGTAGATTTGTGTTGCTAAAGCAACATGGTATATCTTGCCCACTACCTACCATCAAAACTCAGCCTAAATATCCAAAAGTCTTTCCTAGTAGCATTTTTAAAATAAAAACTTCTCTTTGGTTGAGATTTGGACTGATCACACAGAGAGTTTCACTTAAATTTTATTCCTGAACAGAAAACAAGTTTCCAGTCTTTAAACACTAGCTGATGCAAAAGTCCAGTTGGTCCTTCGTCCTTCCAGTGGGAAAGGCCTAGAAGAGTTGAGGAACATAAGCTAATTGTGTCAGACTGAAGGCAAGAAAAGCAATTAGAAACCTTGCTTCATGGAAGGAAAGTTTTACTCTCAAGTCTTTCTGTGCCACTCAATCTAAAACCAAGGTTTGTGTTGGCACTTTACACTAACCTGATTTTCATCTAAACAAGCATGTGTGGAGAAGCAGAATAAAGGCAGTAATGTTCATGCTCAGTGGCATGAGCATCTTTCCTAGTGAGTTTAGGCTCCTGCAATCTTACAGGCTCTCCAAACTATTTTTTTTTTAAGCAAAGAAATCTCAAGTGAGTTTAAAGTGATGAATTTTTTAAGAGCTATGAATTTATTTAAATTGTGGTAAGCATTTTAGAAGCTATAAATTCATTTAAATTGTATGTGCATCTTTTATCCAGGCCAGCATCCTTCATTTCCACTGTTCACTGTGGCTTATATTTCCTGTACTTAAAAATGAGCTCTGTCCTGAAGTTTGCATAGTACATTATGTACTTGTTGGATCAAGTTCACACTGAAGGCAATGAGTTTAACTCAAGGGAAAGTGCAAAGCATATTTCCAGCAGGAGCTATGATGAAGATTGTTATGATGACATAGTTCCACTTCTCTGAGAGCTATTATACAGATAACCTATATTTCAGACAACTTGAACTTTGAAAATACCAATCCTTAAAATATAAGTCCTCAGTAAATCAGTATCATAAGTGATCAACACAGAAGCAGAAATCTACAGAAGCTTCAATAGAAAACTGAAGCAGAAAAAGCAAAGTTTGAAGCAGAGAGCAAGAGGCAAAACTACTGAGGAAGACAAAGGAAGCTCTGTTCCAGCCACATAGGGGAGAATGTGAGTTTCTGGTTGAACTTCTGCATTGATTACCTTGTGCTTCTTTAATCTTCAGAGATTCTGAATGACAAGTGACTTCTTACCCATAAACAGAAGTTATAGATGCAAAACTGAAGCCCAGAATGGAGGCTCTTATGAGGGTTTTTTTACTAGAGAAGAAAAATTAGTCACAAAATTAGGTATTTGGATAATTGAATTCACAAAACATCTCAAACAGAATGGGCTCTTCGGTTGAAATTTATTAGAGAAGTCCTCCTATTGAGTCACAAGAGGCAGAAAGGATGCCCTTGCTTTCTAAACCCCTTCTCAGAGAGGAGTCTGGGTGCATCTGGATCCAATCAGCCCCAGACTTCATCAATAGTTTATGTGCCAAGGATTACACAGGTGTAACTGAGTAAGTTGTATACATTTGTCTGAAGGATTAAAGATGGAAAAGCCAGACTAGATAGACATAGATAGAGATGATATAGATAGAGATATAGATGATATAGATAGATATTATTTATTATAATGCTTAGACAAAAAGATCTTAATCAGAATTACTACACAGTATAGGAGCTAAAGCAACTATTACAGTATAGTGCACCACAAAGCAAAATTGAACCAATTCTATTAAATCAATTGTATTAAAACTAGCAAAAGTAATTGTTAAGTAGAGATTGATGTTACTTACCCATACCAACATTAATGGACAAATGTCTTTTGCTCAGCTTCAAGGAATAACCTTAAGAGATGTTCCCACTCAAGGAGGTACTCTCCACACACACACTCCAAGAAGGGGTATGTTTGAAGACCCTGGATTTAAAGTTTGGGACTGGTCTTGATAAAGTGATTGATTGTCAGTCATAAGTCTCCTGGCCAGTTGCATCACCTCAGCAGCTTTAGATAAGTTATCTGTAGTATCACTTTCTTGTTTCTTCAGACAGATATTTTACCAGTTCTATCTTATATTCATCTCACTATCAGGATATTTAATTTTGGGATTCGTGAGTCAGACAGATTTTAGCATTATTCAACACCAAAAGCAGCATGATGTCCCCTTCTTAATTTACCATGGAAAGCTTTGCAAACAGGACATTGTTGGGGTTGTTTTACCTCATTCCAGGAAGAACATCCTGCCACAGGAAATATTATGAGGAACCAAAAACACCATTGTTGTATGCACCAGATTGAATAGGTGATGAAGGACACATTAAGAAGCTGTTAAATCCACTAAATCCCAGAAGAATAAATTTTTTAATCTCTGTCACTCTCTGTCACAGCATTCTGTTCCTATTACTTTGGGTAGATACGACTGAATGATTTATCTTTTTTCTTCTATTTCTGAATATCTGCTACCTTTTCTTAAGCTCCTCAGAATGTGGGGATAGGAAGAGCTAGCTAGTGTTGCTACCATGCCCTGAGTTTTACTTCAGACAGTATCAAATGAAAAAGTATTAATATGAAAGGAGTATTGGGAATTATGCATTTATGTGTTATTCTAAAATGCAAATTTCTGTATGGCTTTTTATATACACTTCACTGTCCTTCCTTTCAAATACTTGTTTTTCCCTAAGTCAGCTTGGACTGGGGGATGGGAGCTGGTTGTGTTTTACTTTATTTTGTGTTCTTTGTTTGCCTTATTTAATTAATGATGTTTACTCTATTTTTCTCTTAATTGCATAATCTATTTAAGAGAAATTTTATAAAGATGAAGATTGGAGGGGGTTTTTGTCTTTTTAATCCTAAACCAGAGACATTTGCACCTGAACAGCCAATCTTGAAATGGTGATGTGTTGGAGGATGTAATACTGAAGACACAGCAATAGAGCTGGGCTGAAACAACATGACAGACTGTGAATCAAAGCAAACATGTAAGTATAATAGAAGTGTACAGTCTCCTGTTACAGTACTGTAAAGCCCAAGGTACAGTACAGAAGAACAATCATGTTCCTTGCCTTCCTCAAAATTCAGAAGGAAGAAAAAGACTTGACAGTACTTCCTCTGTCCATTCTAAGAATGACTGATCCAGAAGCCAGCATGAAATTTAATGATGCTAGTTTGGACTACTGTCCACACACAATCCCAGCAACAAGAGCAAACTCTTCCACAGTCTCTGTGGTATTGAAAAACTCAAATTTGCCAGCATCCATGTTTTTTGTTGTATGAAACTAGTAGAATCTTCATTTTGAAAACCTTAAGAAAGCCATTGATTTTCCTGGGAGCTATATATATATCTTCTACTCCCTGCTTACACTCCCACAAGACCTTTTTTTTTCACTTTCAATTTCACTTGAAGAGTTGGAGTCCCTTTTCCCATTTGATTTTCTGTCTCAAACTTTGCTACAGCAAGGTGTAGGCCCTTGATTAGACTTCCATTAATCATCACTTGATTTCTCACCTCTTGCCTGTTAGGGAATTAAAAAAAATTTTTTTTTTTCATTCCTTCTATGCTGGCCTCTTAACCACAACACTTTTCTTGAACTGCTCATTCACTCAGTTGGGTTTACATCCTTCCTATAATTTTTCCCCTTTGTTGGAATACATAATTCCTAATACTATAAATCACTTGACTGGAAGAAATTCAATGCAATTTACTTTACTAATGATGCCTTTAGTTCATCAAAGTTAGTGCTATTTTAAAATCCATATTCTTAGTTCCTTTTTTTCTTCCCCTATAGAAAAATTTGACCTCACAGCTGAATATGCCCTGTTCCCTTTTCTCTGTTCCTTATGCTTTTTACCAACTTTTTGCTTTATGTCCTTGAGTTTCTTAAAGTTTTATTTTTTTCATGAATGACAGTAGTGTAAAGTGAGAAAAGAGGTCAGTTGTCCTTTGAAAAGTTTTCAAGGAGAGCACAGGGGAGTTCTATTTTAAGGGTTCTTTTTCAGGTATCTATAAAGACAGAAATCCTTTGACTAAAGATATACAAAAAGTCAGATTTTTTTTTTTTTTTTGCTGTTATAATGTGCTAGGGATTTTTAATTTTTTTCTGTTCACATATATTTTCAAAGCTTATTTTGTGTTCCAGTCCCTTTGATATGGCACATCATGCATGGTACAAAGTGTTCACCTGCAAGAGAAATTCTAGAGTGAAGATGCTGTATCACAAATCCTGCAAACAAATGCTATTGCATTGTTAATTTAGAGATTTAATCGTTGTTTCCACTGACAAATATTTCAGGTCTTAGACATATAATAGGGGTCATCTCTAAAGGAACAATTTGTCTTGCTAAAGGAAAAATTTATTATTGTCTGCTAACTTAACCAATTATTTTTATCCATTTCCTTCTGATGATTTCTGAGGGTCTAATTCTGAGCTCTTTTGGCAAGCCAGACTTCTCAGAAATAAGTTTGTTTCTTCTCTGGCTAATTGTCTTTGTTTACTATATTTATATGAGTAATTGTTGAACTTTCTTGAGTGTTGCTATTTACCAGACTTTATCTTAAACTGGAAAACTAAGTTAAAAAAATAATAATAAAATAAATAAAAGAAAGCTAAGCCAAAAACACCTCTGTCAATCCACCTGAACAAATTTTGGAGCCTACCAAGAATTAGACTAAAATTTGAGGCTCTTGTCCTCATGAATTCCAAAGGCATAGGAATGTCTTTGCTGGAAGTGTAGTTAGTTTCTCAATATCTCTATAGTAAATTCTGTAGCTCCTGAAGGAACTGTTGTTTTCTCAGTTGTAGCCTTTGTATTTAGACTAAAGCTAAATGGGGCTGAATTTACCACTCTTGGGATAAAAGCTCCTTTTTATTTCTTGAATATATTATCACATAAATAATTTAAAACTATCTTTCAGATTGTTTCCTGTTTGAATCTAAGCATTCAGTAGGAGTCTAGTTATGTTCGAAGTCGTTGGAAGCCCTTCTTCAAAATGGTCCAAAACTGCCACCTTCTGGCTGTTTTCATTGCTTCCTACATGAGCTAAAAGCAGAGCTGTAAGTACTTGGCTTGGTTATAATTTGAAATTCTGGGGGTTTTCAGTGGAAATAGTCTAGAGAAAAAAAAAAAAAAAA
>VWYE01026865.1:220496-233682 GCA_013398995.1 Alaudala cheleensis
AAAAAACCACAAGAGAATAAAGCATGCTTACTGCTTTTTCTGTTAGAGAGAGAGAAATAAAATTAGTATCAGTCTGTCTGTTGACCATACTGGAGCTGGACTTGGCCTTCAGCTAGGTACAGCCTAACACCACAGGCTCTGAATCAGTGTTTATTTTACTGCACATACTCTTTCTTGCATTACACATATAGCTAGCACCCATATCTTTCTGTTAACTTTTGGTGTGGTGCTTCTTCCATTGCTTTAAATAATCTATTTTTCCTTAGTTATGCTGGGTTCTGTTCTTTTAGAGCTTTTCTTTAAGTATTAAATGACAGAATATACTGTACTTTCCCCACAGTGACACCAGAGGTGAGTGAAGAAAAGTCTTTCAAAGATATTCAGAATTGTCAGAATTTTGGTGAAGGGTAGCCATAAGGATTTAGAATTTTTTTTGTCTTTGTATCAGGACAGATAAAGTTGGACTCTCAGAAGAAGTAGAATTTCATGGCTTATACTTGGGATGACAACATGAAAAAGGATTAATAATCAATGTCTTTTGTCTGGAGGGCAAGAAACATTGTCATCCCAATCTGATAAATGAGGGCACCCCACAGTAAAACAGCTGCTCATTCCCCATCCACAAATGCATATTGAAGGCTTTTGGACAAGTCAGAGCTGTTTCTGTGCAAAGATTTTCCCAGAGTAATGCATCTAACTAATCTGAGAGGTTTTTCTTTGTATTTGGAAGGACTATCATTTTGACATCTCCATATCTGCTTGCAGTTAATAAATTACTAATATCTGGAGTTGCCAAAGAAACATAGTACTTTCAAAATAAATGCAAGATACATGATTTTAACTAGTTTTTAAAATATGTGGTATTATGCTGAATGGCACAGAGGTTCATCCTCAAAATTAAAGAGCAAATAAAAAGCCATATTGTGAATTATTCTTAGAGCTCATGCCCAGAATATTAGACAAAATTCCAGTGGAAAAAAAACCATAATTTCTTACGTTTTTCAGAAACTGACAAGTTTTTAAGAATGCTCCAAAATTTTCTTTAGGGCTTACATCTTGTACACAAGACAGTAAGAAAGGTATTCAAGTGTTTCTTCTGTCTTCTCCATTCAACAAAGTCTGCCATGTAGGCAGCTAATTTCTTCATTCATAGCAGCATAGTTGCTCTGGGAAAAAAAAAAAAAAGCAAAAAAAAAAGCTACCAATCAAAATAATAAGTAAATAAATAAATAAACCTCAGAAAAAAAAAACCCACAAGTCTTTAATTTTCTACTGAAATAACTGAATGTAATAGCACATTTCTATCTCCTTTAAAAAATTGGGTGTTAAAACAGAACATAAATATTTACAGAATGAAATATTTTATGTTCCTTGTTTATGGATTTGTTTTGGTTTTGTGATAGGGATAAATTTGAAATTCAAAATATTACATTTAAGTCAGCAAAAGGTGGAGGAACTACTTTGTGATGACAAACGACAAAGATGCACGATCAGTTCCTGCTATTTGAATTTTCTGTCAAGAAAAATGAATCAATAACTTACTGCTGACCACTGGTCATCTGTAAATACACATAGGAGCTATCAATAAAAAACTTTAAAAATTACTTGTAAATTTATGTTTTCTTTAACAATATCCTGAGTACAAAAAAAAAAAAAAAAAAACAAAAAAACACTTTAGGGAAACTAATTTTAATAAATTGAATATTTTGACAGTGAAAATGCAAGACAGGTTTCACAAAATGAATATATATTCTTTCAATTACTGAGGGTTGGTATATACTGTGTCAGGTAAAATCTGTTGCACAGCATCTATAAAAACGTGAAGCAGTGCAACAATAAGTACACAAAAGTCTACAATTCTTCCAATATTGTTCTTTCAGATGATTGAGGCTTGTCTGCTTCCATTCCTCCCATTTTTGTTTCAAATGACCAACCTTCCAGCTCCAGTTTACAGATGAAGTTTTGGTTTATATGGTTTTTCAGTGTTTCTGTGCAACAACAAAACATTTTCAGACAAAGTCTATTTAACTTCTTGCATTACCAAGTCAGGTGTTTTCTTCCTGTTTGGAATATTGTAATGTCACAAAAAAAAAAAAAAAAANATTGAATATTAAAAAAAAAAAAAAAAAAAAAACCAAACCAACAAACCAAACCAAACCCCAAAAAACAAAACCAAAAACCCTCACATGCACAAAAAAAGAACCTCAACCCAAACCAAACAAACAAACAAAAAAAAAAGAGTGAAGCAGTTCACCCTAGCTAGGTCAGATAAATAACTTTTATACCACCAATACTATAATTAAATTAAGGACAACAGATTCTATGAAAAACTTTGTTAAACTGATTTCTCTAGCAGAAGCTTGGTAAGATTAGACACTACATCAAAATGAATTGGTTTAGATTAGGATCAGAACAATCACACTGCAGCACAAATCAGAGCTGACTCAGATCACAGTTTGACATTGGTTCTGCAGCTAACTCATGACTGAAGTAAATAAAGTAGCAGAGTAGTTAGAAAAACTGAGAGATAGAGTTATCCCATTATTGGATTGTTTGAAGTTTTTGCTCAGTGAATCTAAGTCTAACATTTTTCAATTTTATGATTTGTAGGGTTGGGTGTCATGCAAAGTCTTTATGCAAGAGCTTGAGGAGGACACAGAGCAGGGCTGGTCAGACAACTGTAGTTTAACATTCCATGGAGATTCATTGCCTAGCAAGGTCAGAATTTAAAGAATATCATTTGAATTCACCAAAACTATCACCTACTCTTAATAAGTTCACCTAAATTTTGTCAAAATCCAAATCTTCATCATGATTGAAAAGTAACATTTAAAATTCTATGGGCCTGATTTTTTCAGCACCAATTGAAAATTATTTTGTATTTCATAAAATCACATTAAGACAAAACTGGATAAAGTGAGGATAAAATGTTTTAACTAAGGGGAAAACAACACACAAACAAACAAATAAACAAAACAAAGAAAATCACAAGAAAACCCCAAAAATCCCTCCACCAAAACCATGGAAACTCTCAATTTTCCATAGGAAGCATGGATATTTATTTGGTTTTATTGTTTTCAGAAACTGTAAAATTTTTTTAAAGCCAGTGATTTTGGTATTGTCCTTCCCAGAGTTTAGCAAAACACATAGAGATATTTCTTAAACCCCTATTTTTAGAATTTTAAGTAATCTTTTAAGATTTTCTTAAATGTATCTGCAAAGCACAGGTGTTGTAAGTTATCCCTTTTTAGAAAGGAAAAACACTTCTTCAGCTTAAATGCTAATCACCATTAGAGAAGCTATTTTCCACACCTCTTGCTGAAAATTGTTTTTCCAGCTATACCAGCAGCAGCCCCAGTCCCATAGCCTCACTTTGTGGCATGTGAGGAATTCCACCCCACTGCCTTGGAGGGTCTCCTCTGAAGTACTCCAGCTCAGATATATGTTTTTCTTCCCCTGGAGCGCCAAAATGGGATACTGGAAGCATATACTGTTGTGTTCTGGTGGGTGCCAAGGAGAGGGGACAGTTCCTGCCCTTCCCTGGCTCTCAGGTCTACGTTCTATTTGTACCACCTCACTGCTGCCCTGGTGTGTGTGACTTCAGAAGAGCTCCCCGAGGTAGTGGCATTAAGGACATTTCCCTGCCCAGCCACCCAGGAACTGCTCTGGCAGTCTGTCTCACAGCACCTGAGCTGGGACCACACCCCTGTACAGCTGCACCCCACACCTCACACAGTCAGACCAGGTTCCCACACCAGCTCAACCCCAGATTTCCCACAGCAGAGTACCAGGTGTCCAGATCCTTAAAATAATGTAATCATGATGCAATAACTAAATAATAAAATAACAGCTCCAGATGGTGCCTGTGAGGAGGCGCCCTGAGCAAAGCAACCCCAGGGCTTTCATAGCCTCACAGTCACAGAATCACAGAATGCACTAGGTTGAAAAAGGCTTTTGAGATAATCACATATAACCTATAACCTAACACCACCTTATCACCCATGCCACTGAGTGCCACATCCAGTCATTTTTTATACACCTCCAAGGACAGTGAGTCCATCACCTCCCTGGGCAAACCATTCCATGCCCAATCACATTTTCAGAGAAGACTTTTTTCCTAAACTGTCCAACCTAAACATTCCCTGATGCAGACTAAGACTGTGTTCTCTCATTCTGTCAGTGGTTGCCTGAGAGAAGGGACCGACCCTCACCTGACCACACCCTCCTTTCAGGCAGCTGTAGAGAGTGATAAGGCCACCCATGAGCCTCTTTTTTTCCAGGTTGAACATCCCCAGCTGGTCATCACATTGCTTGTGCTCATCAGCCTTGTTGCCCTTCTCTGGATGCATTCAAACAGCTGAACATCCTTCCTAAACTGAGAGGCCCAGAACTGGACATTTCACTCAAGGTGTGGCCTCAGCTGTGCCAAGTACAGGGAGAAAATCCCTGCCCTGCTCCTGCTGGCCACACTACTGCTGGTACTGGCCAGGATGCCATTGGCCTTCTTGGTCAGCTGGGCACTGGTGGTTCATGTTCAGCTGCTGTCAATCTCTTCTGCCTGGCCACTGCCAGACACTCTGCCCCAGCCTGTGGTGCTGCATGTGGTTGTTGTGGTCAAAGTGCAGGACCCAGCACTTAAACCTGTTTGGATTCAACCCATCTATTCAGCCTTTCCCTCTGCAGAGCCCTCCTACCCTCCATCAGATCAACACATGCTCCCAGCTTGATGACTTCTGCAAATTTGCTGCTGGTGGACACAATCTCCTCATCCAGATCACCAGTGAGGATATTAAACCTTCCAAGAACAGGAAATTTTGGGATCATCAGCTCCTGCTGTTACTGCATGTCCTGTTCTCTGGCCAGTCCCAGGTCCCCAAGCCCTTTGTTATGCAAGAGGTCATGGCTTCTTGCCTTGGCTTGGGCTCCTGCCAGCCCAGAGCTCAGCCTGCAGCATTCCTTTAATCAGGATATGCGGAGAATGACTATATATATATACATATATATACATATACACACACACACATATATATATATAAATATATATAAACATCTTCATATGTTCAACCCTCACTGAAATCCAAGACTAAAGCACAGAGCTGATAGACTAGAAGTACAATGGTTTCCAAAAGCACAGCTGTAAGGACTGAGATGCTTTTAAAATCCTTCTGCCACAGATATGAGCTCGAAGTGTGGGATATCGGGGGTATAATCTAACTGGAGGATAATACTAAAAGAAGTAGTATAGCAATGGCAAAGGATTTGAGGAATGAGGATAGGTGTGTTGTAGCTCTTGCAGGGAAAATTACGTCTTAGATCCCGAGAAGACATCAGAGTGTCTGTCACTCAGTAGTTTATGCTAACCTTTTACACCTCAGTCATGTTTTCCAGCTGGGAATACACACTATCAGGATTTTTTCTTATGACAGCACATTTCATTGCTTGTTTCTACAGAAAGGAACCATAAGCTCATTATTGTTAGAAAGTGATTTTTCAAAGATAACTGTTGCAAACCATTGCAGGTGACCTCACTCTAACTGTTACAGTAACAAGACTGACAAAACAGTAGGAAATTAACTTGCATACCTTCTGGAATCTCGTTGTAGTACCGTCTGACTTTTTTTTAAATTTTTTTTTTCTTTTTTAATGAGTGCTATGCAAGAAGAAAATGTTTCCAAGAAAAAACAAATAAAACGAAATGTTGGTTGTTTTTTTTTTTTTAACCCAGGCTTCCATTCCTCTCCTCAGCAGCTGAAGAGCAAGTTCAAACAGTAAACAAAGAGGCAATGAGACTAAACAAACATATCCTGAGATAGTGCTATTCCTATAACAGCATCACAAAGTGCCATCTCAGTGCTACCAAAACAAAGATTTAAGGCTGGATCAGCATCTCATGTTAATCAGCCTAGCTTCAGTTACTTTAGCAAATTATTTAGGACTGTGTAAACTGGGGTAGATTAGGCAAGTGCTGATCATTGATGGTTCTGCTTCATTTATGCTATTGTCTCCTGTGAGAGGTGCCCGCCTGCTGCAGCTTCTGAACCAGAAACTGATATGCAACAATACACTCTTCCTGTGGAAACTTCATACACAGCATTTAGCTTCAGTGAGCATAATAAAAAGACTAAGAAATGGGTTAGCTCTGCTAAGGACATCCCAGGCAGCTGGGTACAGCAGGCTGTTTTGAAGGCATGATAGTTGACATCATGTCATCCAAAGAAGATTGCCCATGGTGTATAAACTCTGAACAGTTATAAATTATCTCCCTTTTCCCCCAGATTTTGACGAGCAGTCTAGGTATAGAAGTTCGGAACATGTGTATGGAAATAAAACGTCCATGGTGTCCCAAGATGGTCAAAGAGTTGAATGTGATTTTATGCAAATATTTGCTGGTAGCTTTCCATAAGAAATAGCATACTGTTGGATATGTAGTATTTTAGAAGATAATACACCAAAATATGACTTAACCAAAAATGAACTTCCTGTTCAGCAGCAGGTCAAATGCATTTACTTTGGGTAAAGTGAACTGTTAACGAATATTCCAAAAACTAACAGTGGTTATGTCTTAAATTTTCAAGTCATTAGGGGGCATTTCATGGCAGCTTATTGAACTCATAAATCCCTCCTGCACAGTCTAAATAGAATTGTGACAAATGCTGAAGTAAGTGAAGGACAGAGGGAATAAAAAAAAAATTTTGATAGGTCACATTACATTGCATTCTAAATTGTGAGAATGCTAGATGTGTTTGCTAAATAAGTAACAACTAATAAGGGAAATAATCAAAGGAAAGAATTATAACAATTTTGACATATACACAGAATGCTGTGCCATAGACATTACACCAACTGCTGGATTATACTTGCTTTTAAATTGTTAGCACTCAAAGACTTCCATGCTTGGGACTCAAGTGAAAAAATCTTTTCCAAACCCTGTTTCTTGATTCCAACTAGGACAGGGCTAATTTTTCCAATAGCCAATAGCAGCCATGTTTAGGACCCAAAGGTTGTTCTATACCACCTCTTGTCACTTTCCAGGGAGGGGGCAAGGGCTCCCTGTGGGGTCACACAGCTTGGAGTGTGGTTGGGTATTGCAAGGCTCCATGTGGTGAGCAAATTGCAAATGAATCATTAGCCTCCCTTGTACACTCTAATTTTTACTGTTAGTCTTTGTTTCCTTATTTCATTTTTGATTTTGGTGAGTTGTTCTTATCTCAAACCATGATCTTTTTTGCCTCCAGTTCTCCTCTCCAGCCCACCACAGCGGGATCAAGCAGCACACTGGAGTGCTGTAGAGGGGCCACTAAATCAAGGAATACCACTCCTAAATCACAATATGCTTATAAGATATGAGAAGATTTATACTGTGACAGTGGTCTGATACTGATAAAGTCATCTTAGAGGAAAAAGGTGTGGGGATTTCATCATTAGAAACATTCAGTGTTCAGCTGGGCATGGCCCTGAACCACCTTCTGTAGCTGATCTTGCCTGATGGGTGGCAAGTGACACTTGGGGACATGGTTTATTGGTCAATGCTGGGTTAACGCCTGGATTCAATGATTTCAGAAGTCTTCTCCAACCTTATTCAGTGATTCTATAAACATACAACATCCAGGGGTGTGAGCCAGATTCAGCCAGGCCATCCTACATATCCTAATCCAATGGGTTATTTTTTACCAACATTCCTTCAACATACTGCATGTCAAATGTTCATCTTACAATTCTGTATCTGACTTTTAGCTCCTCAGGGCTGTGCAGCAGAAAAAACAAATCAGAAAGGAAATAATAATGAGTCCCTCTATACCACTTATTTGTCACGATTATGAAAATAAAAGAATTGTTGGACTTTCTAAAAAAATCTGCATTCCTGTACTCACTACAAGCAGAATGTCAATGGAAATTTATAGCAGAATGTTGCATGGTCTGTTTTCTACATGATTTTCTTTTTTTTTTTTTTCCCTTGCTTCTGAGTTATATTTATAGATTTGCAAATCTGTGATAAATGTTTTTATCTAGGCTAGATAAGAGATCAATAAACCAGGAAAATCATCGCAGTGCAAAAATGCAGGACAGTCTCTCATCTTCTAATATCTCCCTGGGGAGCCAATATTCCTCTTCCTTGCCAATCTATATTCCAGTGGAAGTAAATGGAATCTAGTTCACCCACATTGTGCTAAACTCTTTGCTATACATCCCCATAAAACTCTATTTTGTCATTGTGTTTGTGTTGTGGATGTGAGACAAGAGCTGTTCTGTGCATCAAGGCTGAAACTTTCCCTACAGTATACAAAAGTGCAGCCCACTGTAAAGTAGATATGCTGAACTATGCTTCATTTCCTAATGCATACATTTCAACAAAATGTGATATTGAAATAAAGCGATAATAAAGGCCTTGGTAAAACTATATAAAAGCACCAAATCTGGTATTAATTTCCTATTTATTCTATTCCCTTTCCCATTCTCACACATATAATAGGAGTATTCAAATACTAATTCAACAGTTAAATCCGTAGTAATTGTACACTTTCGCACAGTTGGATAGTCAAGTGGAAGGAACCAATTTAACAAAATGAAGTGCTGTAGTTCTCAATATATATAGGGAAAACTCAGTTAGAGATACATGACTGAAGAGAGTGTAATGTGCAAGAACAAGCATTTCTCATCTGGAGACAACAGCAGTTCTGAGGAAATGCTCATCCTCTTGGGAGGAGTGTGACTGAAGCTCAGAAGGGCCTATGTTGTTGTGCCAAGTTTGCAGAAAAGATATAGATAACTTCAATTCTAAGCTTTAACTATGCTTCTAACAGCTTGTTCTTCCTCCTTTACTTTTTGGGTGTGCTCAGAGTTTTTTCTACTATTATTTTTCAGTACAAGCTGAAATGAATACAGCTAAAATTATCTTGTGTAAGGTCTAAATCTTATTAGGAAGGCAGAAGGTGTAATGCAACACAGTAGCACACAGCCAAAAGAAGAATAGCTGTGACCTTGAAAAAAGAAGAGACAACTCCAATAAAAAAAAATAGAGATAACAAAGATCCACATTTAAGAGGAAACAAGAGTCTATAGAGAGAGAGGAAAGTGAATGCAGAAAAAACTGAGCCTCCCAGAAAGCCCTCCCCAACACCAGCTGGAAGGAATTGGTCACAGGTAAAAATGGGTCATGAGTGGAAGTTCTTTAATATCTCACAGCTGTGCACAATTGCTACAACGTACAGAAAGTACTGGCTCTGAAGAGAAGATACCCAGCTACAGTTTCTCTCTTTTCTTGTATAAGCAGAAGACATGGAAAATATTGAAATCCTTAGCAATTAAATAGTTGAATTTTTACCACCTTATTTCTGAGGGATTTATGGTAGTGAAAACTAGGAAATAAATACTAGAGAAATATTAGATGTAAAATTTCTACTTGACCAGGAGAGCAAAAAAACCTACTAATAAAATTAACAACAATAAAAATAAAAAAACCCTACCAAAAACACACCCTGCAATAAGAAATACAATGTGAGGAAAAGTCACACTGTGCAGAAGCACAGCATCTGAAGAAGCTAGAGAACAAAACTTCCTGTATCTGATATTTCCAATAGATTGTCTCTAAGATTCGACAGGCAGCCAATAACAGACACAAAAAAAACCCCAAAAAAACCTTTGCGGTGGAATTCCGGCTTTATTTATCAGTAGAGCCCTAAATTTTTTCTTAGTTTTTACCTATAATTAAAGTCTGACAGTTGAAATTAGTCATAATTGCTACCCTGCAGGAAATTTTTGCTCTGCTCTGCACTGGGGTGGCCTCACCTCGAGTACTCTGTGCAGCTTTGGTCATTACAACAAAAGAAAGACGTTAAACTATTAGAGAATGTCCAAAGCTGGGCAATGAGGATGGTGAAGGGCCTTCAGGGGAAGCTGTGTGAGGAGTGGCTGAGGTCACTTGGTCTGTTCAGCCTGCAGGAGACTGAGGGGAGACCTCACTGCAGTTACAACTTCCTCACAAGGGGAAGAAGGAGGATCCTTTCTCTCTGGTGACCAGTGACAGGACCCGAGGGAATGGCCTGAAGGTGTGTCAGGGGAGGTTGAGGTTAAATATCAGGAAAAGGTTCTTCACCCAGAGGATTGGAACAGCTCCCCAGGGAAGTGGTCACAGCATCAGCCTGGCAGCTCAGGAAGTGTTTGAGCAACACTCTGAGGCACATGGTGTGATTCTTGGGGCTGTCTTGTGCAGGGCTAAGAGTTATACTCAATTAACTTTTTGGGTCCCTTCCAACTCAACATATTCTGTGATTCTGTGATAATTCTTTCCACTGNTCAGAGAGGTCAATTTCATCATATGCATCATTGTGGACTTCAGTTCCACAAATAATCATCTCAGCACAAATGATAAGAGAGCAGGAATGAGTCTCCAAAACAGAAATACTGTTTAAAAGTGTTGAAACATGCCCTACTGCTGTGACAATGAGCAGGGAAACACAGTAATATTCTTTCACATTCTCTGTAAGTATCTAAGGAAGATAATGTAATGCTAGCTTTCAAATGTATGAGATAAAAAATACATAAATTACTATTACTTAAAGTCTTCAAATTACTTTATGCCCAGTTTAGCTGTAGTAGATTGCTTTTGAAGTACTGTATTTTAGATATAGAATGGTATAACGATAACAAATGCAATAATAATTTTTCTCACTCTAGAAAGCAATATCTACTGGGAAAGTATCCTAAAGCCTGAAGAACACTCACAATCCATTTCGTATGATACAAAGTAACCTTAATTTTATCAAAACTGTACAGAGATTTAAAAAAAATAGTCAGACAAAAGAATGTATTTAATTTACAGCTTTATTATCTAAAATCAGATCCTCAGATGACACCGTTTTTTATTTTCAACACTGAACATGATTTTAACTCTGGAACTGTTATTCATACACAGAGCATCAGGCATTTGACTGCAGACACTCAGGGGAATTATTTGTTGGTTATATTGCAACGACATGATACAAAAATTGATGTGTAACAAAAAAGTCAAAGAAAGTGAATTTAGAAATAGTATCCTGGGAGATATTGAGGAGCCAATGCAGTTACAAGCAATCACTACCACAGTTTTCAATGGTAGGCAAGAGTTAATGCCTCTTCAGTTCTCTCACTGGGCTCACATTCCTTCACACATGCTTTTGGAATGCATGAGACTTGTTAGCCTCTGTTGTGGTTTAACCCTGCCTCACAACTCAACACAGAACCCTGTGTTTATCCCCATCCCTGGCTCCCATGATGGAGTGGAGGAAGAACTGAAAGAGTAAAAGTGAAAAACTTCTCATGGGTTGAGATAACAACACTTAAATAATTAAAAATAAGTAAAAAAATAAGCCTCAAACTTGTAGAGAAATGAGAAAGAATAAATAATAAAGAGAGAGGAAAACAAAACCCTCATGAGAGAATTTGCCACAATCTGAGTTCCACCACAGAGGTAAATTAATGTCTATTTTTCTCTTTCAGCAGTGCCTGGAGCCAGTCGGATAGCTTTCACCTCTGCACACTGACTAGGTTCAACTTCTTCTGAAGTTTCTTCCACATCTTGGGAAACCCCACAAAGCAACTTCCCCCTTTTGATGTTTTCCCACAATACAACAGGATCCACCTGTGAACATACTGTTTTTCAGTTTCTGGTAATTTATTACACAGTATGGCCTCCTCAGTACAAGTTACTTCCTCTACCAATTCTACTAAGTTTCAGCCCCTTGGAGAATCCATGACCACAGGTTTTCTGTGCAGTCAGATTTTCCCATTTGATCCTGAGCATTGTCAGTGCAATCTGCTTACTCCATGTACCACCACACTCATGATGTGTAGAACAGACCCTCTTATTTTTACACCCAATCCAGCAAAGGCAACCAAGATCACAAAATAAGCTGTGCTTCTGTATGCACTTCTTCTGAAGTAGTTCCAACAGCTTCATATGCTGCTAATATTTCCTTTTCTTTTGGAGTGCAAAGGGCTTCACATCCATTATATTCTAAGCTCCTAAATCTTAGACTTAAATCTTTGTCTCCCCAGGCACTTTCTGCCAGAAGATCCAAGTGAGGACATTATCCCTGGCTCAGGAATAGTGCATATTTTTCAAATCTTGTCATTCCTGGACTAGCCCAAGTGCTATCTCCCATTTAATTTGCTCAAAGTCTTGCTGCTTCTCCAACCCCACTCAAAATCATCCTCCTTCCAGGCCATTCAATAGTGAGGGCTCACAGAATAATTAGAAAAATAAGAATATAGGCCAGAATATGCATTCTTCAAAAGCCCACAACATCTAAGAAAGGTTGCATTTTTCTTTTGTTAGTTAGTGGTGATAAAGCTGTTATTTTATTGATCACATCCTTTGGGATACCATAGTGTCTATCTTGCTATTTTATTCCTGAAAATCGAATCTCTTGTGCATGTCCTTTGACCCTGCTTTGCTTTATAGCAAAACCAACTTTCATAAGAATCTAGATTACTTTTCCCCCCTTCTCACACACTTCTTCTGTCTCCCATGCTGATGTCATCAATATATTCCTGAGTCCTCAGGAGCTTCACCTTGTTCCACTGTTGCCTGCATCAATCCATGACTGCCTGAGAGCCAGTCAATTTCAGGCATACTCCAGGATACTCCTCCTCATGGGATCAAGCTGTCACCTGCACTCTGCTGCCAAAAGGATAGGGTTACCTATATCAATATAGATTTGGAAGCCTTTGGCTCAGTGTTCCTAGTTTTTCTGGTAGGGCAGCACTCCGTGGTGCTGTGGCTCAGTGGTTACAGTACTTCAATGTAAGTCTGCACAAACTGGATTTTTGCAGTGGCCATACGGGATTAAAAAAACAAAGATGGCTCTCCAGTCACCTGAATAGTTTATGGATGATAGCCTAGGAGTCTTAGCTGACTTAGCAGCATCAGGGTAGTAATAAGAAACTGTTCTTTGGACTACATCAAGCCCACAACAGAAGGATACTCTGAGAGACCAAGCAACCTTGGAAGCTGTTTAATCAATTCTCAGAGCAACTATACCATCCCAAGGCACACCTTGGTTCCTTTAAGTAACTGTCTCCTGAGGTAGTCTCTGACAAGGATATATGGAGCCTCCAGACCAGTCACAATAGGATGCTTTTACCACTCATTCCCAGTTGGGCATACCTCTGTCTCCAACACAGACCATTGCTGGGATCCTCCATCACT
>VWYE01026865.1:242718-299537 GCA_013398995.1 Alaudala cheleensis
ACATTACACTCAGTAGAACTGACCCATACATAAGAACCTTTTAAAAGGAAGCAAAACTTCAGGAAAATGTGATGGAATAACATTTCACATGATTTTCCAATATCTATAGGCAAGCATTTTGCCTGTGCCCTTGCACTTGAGGACACATTAGGTGTCAATATTTGACTTAAAAAATTCAAATACTTTCAGGATAGATTTTATTTTTAACAACCTGTTTTTATATATTAACAACTTTATGATTGACTTTTTTTCTCATAAATTTCTATTAAAATAACAAACATTTAAATAAATTATGTTTATATCAAGGTCTGAATTTATTCAAAATACAAGATAAATTATTTTCATTATATAAAATTATATATAAAGATATCTCAAAATACTTTATGCATAAGCAACTGTCATAAAATTTTAAGCTTTTTGATGCCATGGTAGACTTACTAAAGATGGCTACTTGGCTCTTCTCTGAATTTTCTCAAATAATTATTTTTATTTTCCATTACGGAATATCCTTATTGTATGAAGTTTTATCTTTTATCCACTTACAGTTTTATAAAAGTAGAACTTTATTATCTTAAACTGATGATTTCCTTATGATTTGAGATAAAAACAGTATGCTCTTTATTCACATAACTCATGATAAAATTTCACAGTGTGGTTCTGGATTACTTTGTGTCACTTGATCAGTCACTGAGCAAACTGGTCTGCTAATGTCATCATCAGAGACCTTTCACTGCTGTTTACCAGCTTTAGCTTACATATCTCCTTTCATGGTTCATTATTAGTTCTTTCTTTTTCTCTCTCTCTCTNTCAAAATTGATTCAATTTCTCTAAGCTGGTGAGAATCATGTCTAAAGATAACAGATCATCAATACCATGGCCTTTTACAAGACATTTTTAATTTGACATGTGTCAGTTGAGATCTATTTCTTCTTTTTGTCTTTAACCCTTGCCTCACCACAGGAGCCTTTGGTCCTGTTATCCAGAGAGATGTGTCTATGATTGCATCTATTTGGAATAATTTTATAATTTATTTTTAACTGGAAAATTAGTGTCTTGTGGAGGTGGAAATCCTTCACACAAGACACTTCAACTCCAATGGAGTTTTTTGACAGGATGTTTTCCTGGCAAATTGGAAAGAGACAAAAGGAGACCTGAATGGATAAATTGACTGCTTGATATGATAACAGACTTTTAAATGTTTCAAATTCTCATAACTCTGGTACCTCACAGAATCTTACCTGTGAGATTAGAATGAGCTGCAAATTTGAATGGGTATCTTCTATCATCAGTTGCAGGCAAAGCAGTCCAGAGTTGGAGAATTTCTTTTCCTTACTGACAGCCAATGTAAACCTCCCCTCACTGACTCAGTATCTGTGGAAAGTAAACCATGATCATAAACATTTATATGAACTCTTACATAAACACTTGTCTCCTCCCCATTTATACAATTTTCTGCAATTTTTCTGCAGGTCATGGCTGCAGCTTAGGAGACATGCAGCATAGGCAGTGAGGTCTAAAGGCTTCTTTTACCCCTTTGCTTCATCAGAGGTGCCCTTCCCCCAGCACGGGTCATTCACAAGCCCACTGGGGATATCTTGCCCTGGCTTTGGTCACGTATGGACATGGTCCCTCAAAGAGGATGTGTTAGAGGGTTAATACTGATGCTGCCTAAAGTTATTTTCCTATTGAAACTTAATCTTCAATTTTTAGCCATAGAACCATGCAAATTCTCTATGTTCTATATTAAGGAGCCTTTTCAGCTAATTTTACATGGAGCCACCTTCTAATTAAACAGTCCTGAGGAAAAAAAATACAAATAAAAGTTGTTTAATTTAAAATTACAAGATGTTCTTGCTTTAACAATATGTTCTTACAGATTTTTCTGCTTCTTCATAAAATCTGGCAATACCAATGAAAATATGGTTGAAAAGGAAGAGGGTTTGTGTTTTTTTAATATACTGCTCTCAGCCACACTCCCTAAATTCCTCTCATTTTTTTCTGTGATTAACCAACATGTTTTTTTGACACAAAGATGTACTCCCAGCACATTACATAGTTAAGGTGTCCTTAATGCTACCTTCATCTATGGCATAATCTGGATGATAACAACATTAAAATGCATTTTTCCTGGCTTCATAATCAACCATTTATCACTGATCTGCTTGTATGGAAGAGCATTTCCTTGATCATTCCTATTGTCATGGAGTAACTAATTGTTCCACATATGTAGGTTTATCATCTTGGAAGATGTACTCAAATAACAGACTTGGAGGTGAAGAACAAAAGCTATCTAATAATTTGGTCAATTTTTTAGCAAAGGTATTTCACCCTCAACTTTTTATCTACAGGCCTTATCTTTTTAAATAAGACTGTGTGATATAAAGATGCTTTCCTTTGTAGTAATACTTCATATAGTCTAGATCATCATTGGGTGAAAATTGTCAAAATATTAGATTATTAGATATATTTTTTTCAATCAAATACATTTTTCAATCTTGGTAGATAAGCTACCTAGAATTTTTAAGAATATTTGTTTCACTTTGGTGATCTTATGTCTGCTCAAACTCCAGCTGGAAATGCCTCTGCCAACATGTGAGGTGCAGCAGAAGAGAAGTCTCACCTCCTTTTCATTCACAGTGGTACTCTAATTTAAATGGGTTTTCACTTCTGCTCATTCCAGTTTCAAGTTGAAAGGAGAACAATTGAGAATATTATTAGAAATATTGTTTCAGGCAATTTAAAAATAATTGTCAGAACACTCTGCATTGGTAGATCTTATTCTCATCTACAAGTATGTTCGACCCATTTTGAGATTCTGCTTCTTTTTAAAGAAAACACATATTAAAAATTAATGTCATTTTTTCCATAAGAATAAAGCCAGCCTGGCAAATCACCAACTCTGTTAAAGGGTTTGGTCTTAGCTACATCTGATGTGCCTCCAGGCTAAGCCTTCTGTCACTCAGCTTCTACTAGGTACAGTGTCCTGAGAGCAGCTGAAGGGAATGCATAATTCTTACCAGTATAGGATTGTCATCAACCAGTGTTGTCATCCAAGCTGGTGTAAACATCAAGGTTTTGGCTTTTATGATCACACAACCTTTGAGAATCATGGACTGTCACAGAGAGATTTAATAGCTCTGACAAAGTCAGGCAAGAACACTTTTTTCAAGAGGCAGGCCAGCCTGGTTGGAAGAGTTTTACAAGACGAAAATGGAGGAATGAGATTGTAAACAACAGCCAAGTAAAGAAGTAAACAGTAGAAAGGGGTGGAATTCACATCCATCATGATGTGGATTGACATGCAGTTGAATCTACCGCTCAGTAAGCAGAGAGACAGAGACAAGGTGGTGGATGTGATAACCAGCAGCTGGTTTCTCTGTAATAAGCACGATACAGCAGAACAGTTGTGAAACACTATCTAAACTAATTTCATCTTCCAGAAACCATGACAATGCTAGAAGAAATAGTGCAAAGGTATATGTTAGTCTGTGAAGGCAGCTGACCTTTTCACTGTGAAAAATTGCCAAGTGATCACACAATTAGAATGATGTGCTGAGATCATGGTTTTCAAGATGTTCTAAAAATCACATAGGATTTAGAAAAGTGAAATAATTAAGAAAATAGACAAATAAAATAAAATCTTGGAAGAAGGATTTCCTTCATTTACCAATCAAATAAAAATTCTGAATAAAAGGTACTGAAATAGCAGGCCTCCTTTCTTGTTCTGCTTGTGTACACAGTGTGTGTTGTATTTTTAATAACTGTTATTTTAACAGCAAGGATGAGTCCCTTGAGATCACATCAGAATCACATGATATGGATTTTAGTTTTCTTTTAGTGCATTTAAATAATTTTCTAAATGAAACGAACTGTGTTGACTGCTATGTGTGAGATGTAAATTTTCCATCTTACTTTTTGCAATAGAAATAGAACATTGCATTTTGACCCAGAGACTGTGGAAGTGGGAGAGATATAACATAGAGGGTGAAATTTTAAAAAAAAACACCCTAAATATCTATCTATCTATCTATCTATCTATCTATCTATCTATCTATCTATCTATCTATCTATTTATCTAGATTGATTGATTTCATACAATCTTAATTCATTGTCAGTAACCAAAATATTTAATAACTGCATCAAAATAAGTAAGCAAAGTACTGATCCTTCACTTGACTCAGCAAGCTGCTTGCCAATAAAGTGCTATCTACTGTTACTAAATAAAAAAGGCCACTACAGTGGTTTTGAAGGAAATATTAAAATAATAACACAAAAACATACAAAATAGCAAAAAACTTGGAAGTGCAATTATTTATGCCTGCAGATCAATATATTATATCCCTATATTAAATGTTTAACTGTTTGTGGTAAAGTCTAAAGAGTGTTGAAAATCTAAAGAATTGGAGGATGCTTAGGTTGAGAAGGGATTTTTAATTCCAAACCCTCTGACATAGGCATCAACATCTTTCACTAAAACAGGTTGCTAAAGGCCCTGTTTAATCTGATTTTGAACATCTCCAATGATAGGACACCCACGGTTGTGGGCAGACTGTTCCAGTGTTTCAACACCTTCATCATAAAAAAATCTCTTCCTTTTATCCAAACTAAATCCACTCTCAGTACAAAACCATTATCCCTTGTCTTGTCATGACAAGTTCTAGTAAAAATTCTCTATCAGCATTTCATATAAACCCCTCTTTAAATAATGAAATATTAGAATGTGGGTTCTCCCTAGAGCCTTTTCCAGTCCTAACACTCTTACACTTTTTTCACTGCAGAGGTGTTCCAGCCCTCAGATAGTTTTTGTGGTCCTCCTCTAGACCCTCTCTAAAAGGTCCATGCCATTCTTATATTGAGCTGGATGCAGCACTCCAAGTGGGGTCTCACAAGAGCACAGCAGAAGCAGAGAAGCACCTCCCTCAATCTGCTGGCCAAGTTGCTTATGATGAGGCCCAGAATAGCTGGCTTTCTGAGCTGCAAACAGACATTGCCATCTCATGTCCATCTTTTCATCCACCTGTACCTCCTCTGCAGAGCTGCTCTGAAGCAATGCATCATTCTCTCTGCACAGATAAAGGGAACTGATTCATTCAGGAGCAGGACCTTGCACCTTGCCTCGCTGAACCTCATGAAGTTTTTGTGGGCCCTCTTTCCTGTCAGAGCCCCTTTGCATGTCATCTCTTCTTCTAAGCATATTAATGGCATCACTCAACTTGGTGGGATCTCCAGAGCTGTTGAGGGTGCACTCAATTCCACTATCTGTGTTGGGTCCCTCGGACCTGTGTACATTCCTGATCCTCACATGGTCCTGAACCTCATCTTCTCTTCCAATTTTCTTTTCCCCAGTCCCTGTGTTAAGGTTTGGAGCCTTGAAGAAGAGGTGATTACCAATTAAAAGAGAGGAAAAATAGTTGTGGAGTACCTCAGTCTTCTTTATGTCATTTCACTTGTTATCTTGTAGACAGGAAGACTATTTTCATTAGTGAAGTCTAAATATTTACTCATGTTGACACCCAAACAGAAATTCAGGATACAATATTGGATTAAACTGTTGGATACGATGTTTTTTCTCCATATCCTCTAAGAGGGCACATTTACCTTCACTGGGTTGACACAGCTTGAGGTGCAGGGAAGGTTTGAGTAGGAAGCTGCAGCAACATAAGTACAAAATAGGGTATGTTCACTGACAACTCAACTACAGCAATTTTGGCAATTTTTTTCCTCGACAATGAATTCAACTAAATGAGCTCAAGACTACAAAAAATATGGTTTTGATTTTGTAAGCACCCCTACTAACAAAAATAATAAAATCCACACAGTATTTCACAATATATATAAATTTTAGCTGCAATTACATTATAACTTTAAAAAACTTTTCCATCTGATTTGGAAGATGTATTCAGTTACGTTTATTTCTGTTAATAAAACACTCAGAGCCTTTTTGTTCTCACTCTCCATGATTACAGACTATATATAGTAAGTATTATGTATTATATATATAATACTACATATAGTAATTATTATTTGTGGATACAAGAAATATATAGATTTCTTTATCATGCAAGAATTGTTGATTTGCATAAACATTTTAGTTTTGGTCTCTTCTGCTGTCTTTTTTCCAGGCTATTACCAAACATATTTTTTCTTTCTTTTCCATAGTAATTCCCAAAAGAAATTAAATGCACTTTTTCCTTTTGGTATTCTTGACAAGAAATCCATTTGCTTGCTTTTATGAGAGTTGATGTCCTTGAGTTGAATGAGCACAGTTCATCATTCTGCTCCCCACTGAACTCATGATCTTGAAGTATTCTTGGGCACAGTGATAAATCCCACATGGTGAGATTAGAAGATAATATATTGATAGTAATCCATTGTATGCATTCAGTCTCAATGAAGACTAATCTAATTACACCTCCAATGTAAAACAACTTTCTTCTTTCTTGCTGTATTATTATTATAATTATTATGATATTACAGGCATTTTTTTCAATATGATACACTAGAAACAAGAATGGAATAATTTTTGTCTTCATTCTTCTCACTTTTTTGAGCAGAGTGTGTTTGAGACCTCTTTATGCCACTCATGCATTTGACATCTTCTAAGACTAACATGAGATCTGAATACATTATAAAAATAGCCTCAAGTACCTCCATTTCACAAAGAAGAAGAATCTGAGCATTTTTACTTAATAGTTGGCTTAATACATTACTTTAATGTTTGTCCAAAACATAGACAGCTCCTTTGCCTGTAATATATTTTATTATACATTGCATCTTTAATCAAAAGCTGCTTTGGAATGACAGCGCAAAAACAAGCTAATTGAAAAAAAGTTTGAGGTTTGAATGCTCAATATCTCTAAAAATCAGACCTTCAGAGTTGTTCAGGGAAATGAATGGAACATCTTACGGAATGAAATTAAAGCAGACTCAGATAAAAAGTAATTGTGCCTCAGCCTGAGTTCTATCACTCAGGAAACAGTGCTCATCTTCCACCCTGGAGATGACCCCAAATGTAGATAATCATTACTGCAGAGATCTCTTTTGTGGAAAGTAAGTCAGACATTATCACAGGCATAAAACCAGGACCTTTGTTACAAATGCCCTTTCATAAAAATAAAATTACAATGCCTAACTTGCTTTTCAATGAAAAAATTATTTCACATGTTTTCTTTCAGTATTCTGCAATAAACCTTTTCCATGAGATAAACTCATGACTGGTGTCAATGCCTGCCCATATCTGTCTTAATACCTGCAAGAATTCCAATCTCCTACTCCAGCCATCATATGACCTCAAAAAACCTCTTAATGTTTAATATTTACAGTGAACATGTATAATTTCTGCCAGTGTTCAGGAGTTTCAGACCAAATGTGACATTTACACAAAATACTGTAATAAAAAAGTAGTTGGACAATCAGCAATCAAAAGTTCTAATCAGCAGTTTTAATCAGCAGTTTAATTTTAAGACTCTTTCATATATTTCATGATGAAAAATGAGACAGACCTTAAACAAGCTCCAATAATTTTTCTCCAAACCAGACATATTCTAAAAGCTTTAAACCAAGATGATATTTATTTAAGAATAATTTTTTCTGGCATTGGATTCTGTCTCTCTTTAGCTTAGCAGGAATCACTTACAGAAAAATCTGAAAATGTTAGCAAAAAAACCCTCTTTTTCCTCTCATAGTTTACATCAGGGAATATTTCTACTTAGTTTCAAACTTTACTCTTCACAATTTTTTTACCCTTTATATTCTTATTATTTGCAATTTAATAGTTGTGTATTTCAATGTTTATAAATTCTGGTGGTTTGTCTAAAAAAGACCCCTGTTTTTTTCAGGTCTCATCTCTGGGAGATGGGAGTGTCTAGGACAAGATATCACATTCAAAATGGGTAGGGCAGCAGGGAAGGATGTGCTGATGACAGGTGCTAAATCATCACCCTTGTAATAAGTAACATGCCTGAGTTTTTGTGTACACTTGGATTTGAAAATAAATAGGGCTGCAATGTCTTCTTTCTTGGCTTCCTGATAATTTGTATAATAAACCGCTTGTGAAAGAGGGTTTGCACACATTAGATTGTTACTCGGATTTGGGCTCCTGCTACACAGGCCTTGAGCAACATGCCTGTAGGAGAACAAAAACAAGAACATTATAGGGGGGACTGAATAGAAACCATTATTTTTTTCTCTTCTTGCTCACGTTTGGACCTGCAGTAGACCAGTTTGGTCTCTCAGATTTGTTTAAAGGATCTCAAACTAAAGTATTGTGATGCTTTGATAAAACACCTATTACCCAATAGCATTCTTTATGCTTATTTTAATATTATTGTAAGACTTTGCTGTCTTAACAGCACCTTTTTTTCTTGTGCACATATAGCTTGACATCAATCACCATTTCAATTCTTAAAGAATATATATATTCAGGCTACTCCTTGAGATTATATTATTTTTCTTCATTTTAATCTTTCTACTTCTACAACATGTTTAGGTAGTTGTACACATTTCATTCCCTTAAGATGCATAGTCATAATTCCTACACTTAATTTTAAAAAATAATAATGAATTACATTCGGTAAAGGAAAGCCTTTCTGGAACTATTTGTTAAGTAACAAATAATTTGATCAGAAACATTAATCTGATCTTCCTGGACCTAGAATAAAACAGAAATATCTTTCCTCGAACTTTACTGCTGTGTAAAATATCAATTTGTAATATCATTGCTGCCCAAAGGAACTCAGACATGCTGAAAGGAGCAATTCTTGAGAAATTCTTTAATGATTTCAGTTCAATGAATGATACTTCTTTTTTCCTAGTTATTACTTTTGTATTATGAATAGAATATAAGTGTTTTTACATGGGAAAAAACCACAGTAGTCTTCCTTTTCCTTTTATCTCAAATATTCCTAACTTTCAATGTTTCATGTGACTTTGAATAAAACTGATAAATCAAATTATTCAAAAGATTTCCTTAAGATTAGAAGTATGCATATGATCTTTTAAATAAAGCAACTCTACCTTCCTAAATATTTCTAAGATAATACAGAAATTCATTATAGAAAATTGTGTCTCTTCCCCAACAAGGAAGCTTCTTTCAGAGTGCCTGTTCCTAGATAAGAACTTGGTCTGTTGCTTGCTGAGAGACAGACACAGGAGAGAGGAGTCCTTGGTGTACTGAGCTGAGCAACTGTAGCCGTGGGGACTCGAGAGGAGGTCACCAGGCTGATGAGGGGACTGAAGAACCTCCCCTGAAGACAGGCTGAGAAATTTGGGGCTCAAGAAGAGAAGAGACCTCACAGCAACCTTGCAGCATCTGACAGGAGCCTAAAGGGATGCTTAGAAGAAGGACCCCTCATCAGGAATGGTAGTGATTGGACAAGTTGGAATGGCTTTAAACTGGAAGGGAATAGGTTTAGATTTCCTAAAAGGATGAAATTATTTTCTGTGAAGGTGGTGAGTAACTGAACAACTTGTCCAGAGAAGTTGTGGTTGCCCCATCCCTGGCAGTATTCAAAGCCTGACTGGATGGAGCCTTGAGTAACTTGATTTAGTGAGAAATGTCTCTGCCCACAGCAAAGTGGGTTGGGTTTGGATGATCTTTAGGTCTCTTCCAATCCAAACCATTAAAAAAAAAAACATTCAAGACAGAGAACCTTCTCTGGGACCTACAACCCATAGTTTTTGCTATTCAGTAACAATTGGAAAAGCTTAGAAAAAATTCTATAAATATTAATCTATTTTGGAATTCAAGAATTGAAATATCAGAGTCTTTTCTAGCTGAAGACTGTTCCACGTGTCAAAAATAGGGCAGTGCAAACCTCAGGATTGTTTCCTTCTATGTATTTGATGTTCCCAAAGCCCGAAGACAAAATTGTGGTAATAAATTTAAGTTGTGGTATTACTGGGAATTATTATTGTAATAAATAAGTGAAAAAATAATAAAATTAAATTGTTTTCATCTATTGATATTATTATTAAAAAAAACTTTTTCAGGACCTTTCAAAATATATGTCTCAGAATCTCAGAAAGACTGAGACTGGAAGGGACTCTGCAGTTTTCTGACCCAACCCTCTGCTCAAGAAGAGTCACCTGTAGCCAATTTCCAAGACCATGTTCAGGTGGCTTTTGAGTATCTCCAAAGACTGAGAGTCCACAATTCCTCTGGGTAATCTAATCTAGTGCTCTGTCACCCTCACTGTGACAAATGATACTTAGATGAAACCTCCTGTGTTGATGTTTGTGCCCATTGCCTCTTCCTCTGACACTGACCACTCTGAAAACAGACTGACTCTGTCTTCTTTACTCACTCTCTTCTATCCTAAATCATGCATATACATTGATAAGACAACATGGAGGCTTTAATTTCTCCAGGGTGAATTACACCGCCTCTGGAAAAAAAAAAAAAGCCTTTTGCTTTAGAAGAGATGCTTCAATCCCTTCAACATGTTCAGGCTTTTCATTGTATTCTCTCCACTATTTCCATGCTTATCTCTTATTTAGGAGAATAAAACTGGTCACAGCACTCCATGTGTGGGGATGAATAAGAGTGGGATCACCTTTCTCATCTGTGTCAATACTGTGACTAATGAACCAAGGAGTACCATTTACCTTCCTTGTGGCAAGGGCATGTTGCTGGCTTACATTCAGCTTGGTGTCCATCAGGACAAGCTGCTTTCCAGCTCGTTGTCACGTTCACTAGTGAACACAGTTTAATCATTGATTTGCCAATGACAGCACAGACTATCACACTGTGGTTATGAACCAAATGCTGGATGTACCACAATGCTGATGGTTAATAAAGGGATCACATATTCTAACTTTTGCAAAAATGCTGAGACTACATCTAGGCTTACAGTGAGCCAAAAGTAAGAGACAAATTGATCTTCATTAATAATTGCTTTCATTGGAGAGAAATTTACTATATCTAACATTAAAGACTGAATTTGATAGAAGAAGAAACATTTCAAATCGTAGTCTTAAAATCTAAAATAAGTCTTAAGGAATCACTTTGTATGATGATTGTAGGGTTTAATTGAAGTTTAAAAAAAATTACACATGCAAATGGTTGTCAAATGTACAGTGTAAATAAAGAGTAAAGATTTTTTGAATAAACTTTTTAGTCAGAAGCTCAGTGTTCAGTTCATGTCAGCTAACTTTTACCTTCTACACCTGAATTAGCTGTGCATGGCTGTCATTGCAGCAAATGGTGGGAAACAGGAGCTGTAATAACATAGAATCATCCTCTGTGCTTAATATTTTTATTTTAGAATGAGACACATTGCATTCTGAAAGTACTTTTCTATAGAAAGAAGAATAGTTTTCTTTCTATAGGCTGTAAAATGAACCTGCCATGACTAGTTCCCATGCTTATTTCCACAAGCAGACATTGTAAATCCTGGCCTTGGTGCCTGATCTAAATTGGCCATCATGTTGAGCTTTAGCTGTTATTTCTGTTCTCTTATGTATAGTGTATCATTTTCGCTCAATTCAACACTTAAAAGTCAAAAAAGAGTCTGAAGAAATAGATTACCTTGGAAAAGCACAGAAAATCAAAAGACTTGTATGCTTTCAAATGGAAAATTTCCTTTCTGACTTATCATACAGTGACTCAAAACTCAGGCACGTTAGTAACTCTCAATTTTCACAGCCTTTTTGCAAAAATTGCTGATCACTGATACACAGCTACAATTGCTGAGCTTCCAGACTAATGCTGAAATACAGCTATGAGAGTTCATTGCAATTTGAAGGAATCAGGGCACTGAGGGAGAGCTTCTCTGAATGAAATTTATACCACTTCAATTCCACTTCCCATTTCCAGTACATTTCACTGAAGAGGTCTTCATGTAGTGGAAGAGGATGCTATTCATACATCTGACATCTTCCACTTCCATCAAACCCACTCCTCAGAGACTCAATGTCATGGCTTTGGACAGGTGGGTAACAGACCCTATTCTCTATCTCATTGATTAAGTTGTTTGTGATAACATTTCTAAATTCCTGTTCTTTCAATAAATACATTTTCCTAAAGATTATAGAAAATATGGTTATCAATCCTTTTGCTCTCTCTCCAGTAACAGTAAAAGCAGTACATATATATAACCTATATTTGCTTATTTTCACTTTTTCTAACTATCTTTACTTATAAAAGCACATGTCAATGTAATACATTTGGTGAAATATTGTGAAAAAGCCTTACTGAAGTAAATTTGATCATCCGGTTCTCTTATTTGTAGAACAAACCACCTGGATTTGTAACATTCCTGCATGTGAGCAGTCTATTGTAATGGCTTTTGCTGTCAAAGTGGCATCACTTCAATCATTCTGAGCCCATAAAAGTCCATGACAACTCCCTCTCTTGCAAATATCCATTGTGCACAACAACAAACACATAACTTTTTATTTCCAAAAAGTTCTACCTTATTTTTCCCTCTGACATTGTCTTGCCAAAGCAAGAATTGCAAATATATACAAAATTAACTGTTTTATATTTAGTCCTAAAACAGTCTTTGTCTTTATACTGCTCATTAGCAGCTTTTCATTTGCACATATAACTTGCCATCACTCACCATTTCTATTTTTAAGGAATATATATAATCAAGCCACTCCTTGAGTTTATTTTTTTCTTTCATTTTTATCTTTCTACTACTACAAGATAGTTCAGGTGAAAATCAGGTGCTTGTACATATTTTACACTGTTAAGATGCATAGTCATAATTCCTACACTTTGTTATTCAGAATTAAGTAGGCTTTTAAAAAAAGCTAATAAATTAAATTTGATATGACAATATATTTGGTATGACAGTACAATTTGTTCTGTAGGAGAAAGAAAAATCTAGCCTTCTTCAAAATTAACAAACAATTTTCCTTCTGCAAATCAATTGTATATTTAGTATATCTGCAGTAGATGGCAAGTGATATGTTTGAGTCTTGCTTAAATTCCAATTCAGGTTTTACATCAGTGAATAACTTTTCAAATACTTGATTAGGAATTCTGTCATATATTCTCAAACATTTAGGTATTTTTAAGATCTTCTCTACACTTGGCATAATGTTATTTCCAGTGGTACACTCCCTGATAAATATTGGATTTTTCTATAACCGGGACATAATGAAATATATTCATCTGAATTAATACAGTAGTGAATACTGTGTTAATTCAGAGAATTAACAGTTTATAATATTTACAGTCAGTTGAGACCCAAACCCCCTTGTTCTGCACATAGAAATGTTCTATATTGTCTCTAACTCCTACTTTACAATAAAACATCTCACAGGGTGATGGTTATGGAGATATTTCCTTTTAATATGAACATATGATGACTTTAATTGAAATTGTAATTAGAGATTGAAATTATATTCAAATGCTACATGGTTTTTTGCTAATTTCACACCAATAATTTTTCTTCCTTTGCATTGATTTCTCTTCTCTATCAAACAAGCTAATTTTGCTCACTTGAAAGATACTCCACTGCTTATTTCCCTCCCTATTGAACATATTTCATTCAGGATTATGAATAACCATGTCACCTGTTTTTATCTCCCACAGGATCAGGCATCATTTTTCCTGTTTTAAATGCATTTTGCTTTTTCTTAGGCTGCCATTCATACTTGGCACAATCACCTATACACACATATAATATTTTTTCACCTATTTCCTACAAATTTTCATTGCTGTAATATCCACTAAAAGGATTAGTAACAGCTACCCTGCTATTCTGCTGAAATATACCCTTTTAACACAACAAACATTACCCTGAGTGAGCTGTTCTTTCTGTTGCTGAAGATCTGTAGCTTCTTGTCTTATGTCAGGTTTAATTCTGCTTTGTGTTTTTTATCATATTTGACACCATTGATTCCTAGACAAGGCTTTTAAATGCAGTAACAATAAAAATTAATTGATCATTTTATCAATAAGCTTGCCACCACCCACACTCTGCCTTGAAAATACAATTTGAATTGTGATTGATGCACTTGAAGTCTTATGGGAGGAAGAAGCATAGGTTAAGCAAAAGAGGAACAAAAAGAGGAACCTTTATCTGGAAAATGAAGGGCATTACCTCTGAAGAGCTGCAATGCATTCAGAAAGCCTTGGAGAGTGCAACTTTGAAAGGAAATTCATTCGTCCATTTTTCAAGTAGAAATTATTCTTTTGTTTACTAGATAAATTTATGTAAGAGCTGTCTTACATTTCTTAAATTTGACAGTACTTTTTTAGAGATTAGGTCTTTGTTTTCCCTGAATTCAAGTCTATCCTTAGATGAAAAAGAAACATTATTTACATACCCTGAAAAGTGTGTGGAAGGCATGCAAGTAGCTCAGCTCTTTGAAAGAGGATGTAGCTGGTGGCAAAAACTTGGTAAGATTCAACAACAAGTTGATATTGCTACTAAGAAAAGACTGAAAATCTTTTGAGGAATCATTTCTGCTTTAGATGCTAACAGGCTGGAAGTATACTGATGATGAAATACCATACAAAACAAAAAATGGTGATGAGTAGGCTGGTCAAACTAACATCAATCCCCGCTTTAAAAAATATGAAAAAGTTAATAGAGTATCTATTCAAAAGATGATGTGATAAAATTAATAGAAGTCTGCATCAATATAGTAATCTTTAAAAGAGTAATTTTTTTCTTCCAAAGTCTATCATAAGCATATCAACAAGTTAATCCAAAAAATGCAGAAAGATAAAAGAAACCATAGCTAAATGTTCTGTCACTTATGTTTGACAAAAAAACAGTGAAAGAAATATTATTAACTGAAAAGATCCTCTTACTCTGAAAAATCTGCATTTACAGTAATCACCTGTTTCATAAGTACTTCATTCACCAAATAGCTCAAGATTTTCTAGACTTATATATGTCTGCCATCATTAGACACATTTATCTTACACCCTTATTTGATCCTCTTGAGTTCTTTGTTCACTAATTTTTTGGGAAGTCCTTCTAGTCAACAGAAAAAAAATTATGAAGTCTTAAAGGATATCTATGACATACCTGTAAATCTTTCTGCATATTGGAGCCACTAGTGCTCACAGTATTTAGAAGTAGCCTGTAATCCTTCCCTGAAATGTACACATGCAGTTTTGACTTCAATCACTTCCACAATATTGGAATCACATTTCATAGCTGATCTTTTTTATTGTGATATCCCCTAGGGCTTAGCATTAGTGTATCTACTTCCATTTTTAAATATTCATCCAATTAAGGATTTCTGAGCAGGTGGTGGTAGTTTCATCATCAAAAAATTTCATCCTGTTGCCTTGTATTTACTGCTCACAGAAGGAAAGGTTAGACAGCATTTCTTTTTGGTTTGTTCAGGGAGATTTTCGTCTGAAATATACCCTAAGCAGAACCCTAAACCACCTAGACAACACCAAAAAATTGTGTACGGGAGTTGTAACTGTATTCCCTCACTGTTAGATTTTAACATATAGATTTCCTACTATGTTGCAAGGGTTCACAGGGTTTGTGGGTTTTTCTGGAGAAACAAAGTTTTTTCCAGGCTAATGAACTAGTTCATAATGTACAGTATGGGATAATGTAAATATCCTTTAAACATTATCAGGTACATCAAAGATTTTTACTTGATTTGTAACATTGGTGATATCAAGTATTAATGAGATTTATTAGGCCTGCTGAAAAATGAAATTCCCAAGGGTTATGTTTGACCTATGGGTCTTAGTACTCCTTAACATCAATTCTTATACATATATCAATTTCAGCTGGAATAAAACACTATTCCATTTTCAGAATAAATGGCTCAGTAACACCATGGTAAAACAGTTTGCATCATGAAATGAATGGATCTATCCTATTTGACTTAAAATATGTGACGCATTAAATGGCTTTAATGCACTTGTTCAGACTAAAGCTGATAAAGGACTCCATGATTTTGTTGCAAAAAAAAAAAGTGTCACCAGAGCCTTCATATTAATAAACAATAAATAGAAACTTCAGTTTCAGAATGTATCTGCAGATATTCCTTCCAGTAAGTAAAAGGTTAGCACTGTGTTTTGGCAAAGGATAGTCTTCAAAGGACATAATGTCACTGTTAGGATATTAACATCATCAGTTGCAGCAGCCTCCCTTGCTTTTCTTCATACCTTTTGACAGCTGTGAGACCCCATCTAAGGTAGTGGTAAAAATGCAAAATAGAGCTTTGTATCATGATATGTGGTTCATAAAATAATAAAAATCTCTTATTTTTTCTCCCTAATCAGAAGCATTTCCATCATGTCCTTTAGTCTTGGTCTCCAATGCACAAGCATCAACTTTTACTGCTGCAAATGAAACTACTTCCCAACCTACTGGCAGGACAAAAGTGTCACAAATTTTCCATAGGGCCAAAAAATCTTCATCCATTTAACACATAAATGTCATGTAATTTTTCTCAAAGCTTTTAAGCTAACTGAGAAAGTTTGTGAGGAACTTCAACATTCTATTACTTAGAGAAAGCCATTTGTGATTGCATATTAGAAATCTGTCACGATGGACATGGTTTACAGTGCAGTAAGGTCAAAAGAATATTGTTCATTTCATTGGGCTCTGACAAAAACATTGACATTGGATACAGCAGCTATTAGTTAGTTTTCTCTTGTCAATAGCTAAGAGGCTTTCCTTGCTCTGAACTCTTTTCTATTTACTTTGCAAATATTTCTTTAAATACAATTTACAAAAAAATCATAAATCAGATTGGTAGGATAACTCCCTACAAAGTAGTTTCTCCTACAAAACAAGCTAATGATCTACATTACTCAGTGCACAATTTATTTGCTTCAGTCAAAAGGCTTTGTGTCTATCAGTGGAACAACATGAATTTAAGGAAAAAATAAATCTTGTGCCAGTATTTTTTTCCAGGCCTGAAGCAAAATGCTATATTGTAGTATGTATAATCCAGCAGGTCTTTCAATTTATAACACTGGAAGATAATTTTTCACAGAAACCACTTCAGCAAAGAGAAAAATGCAGATTCAGTTTCTTGAAACACAGAGGACTTGATTCCTACTAAATGTAAATTACTGTAACTTCTTGGACATCAATGGGCACATCCTGAACCACATAATTTATTGGATCTATGGCAGTTTACTCCAAATAATAATCTGACCTCTGATGTCTTCAATTTCATGGCATTTTATAATGCATGAAATGTGTTAGACAAACACCATCTTCACCCTTGAAGATTATTTGATCTGAAAGGGGCAGGAGAGTAGATAATATAAATTGACAGAATCATCTGCCTTGATTTGAGGTTTGTTTGTTTTTCAGATTTGTTTGAGTATATGGCTTTTACATTGCCAACCTTACAACCAGTAGCAAAATTCCCATTTACTTCAGTAGCTTGTAGTCTTGCCCAAAGTGCACCTATAATTGGACCAAAACATGTAACAGTTCTTCATTAATAGCTCCCTAGAGTGTGGTCAGAGGAGGATAAAGTCCCCAAACATTGCATTGGCAGGTGCACAGAGGAGAGCATGGGGTAGCATGGCAGGGTAGCACTGCTGGTGGTGAACATCTTAATTTCTGTCAGCTCTGTCAGTGCAGAGACACCCTGCACCTCCAAGCCTCACTGACAGCCATTCTGGGTTCAATGGCCATGTGACACTATGTTAGACAATTTCTTATTCTGTAGTTCAGAGTTTTACGTGGCCCAGCTGCAACTGCATTGTGGCAATCAAAGCAGTGCATTCACTGCATTTGTTCACAAGACAAAGCTAACCTTGATACCACAGCTGTCCCTAGGATCAGAGCATACCTCAGTTCCTTCACCTTAGGCTGCTAAGAAAGTCACATTTCATCAACAGTCACTCATAAGTAAAACTCATGATTCCAGGCTCAACAACACACTTTCTTCTTTCTGGAAGCTCTACCCAATTTTGTACTTTTGCCAGTCAACTGCTTCTCTGAAATAATGCTTTCAAACCTTACACAGATTTTCAAGAGGCAAAAGTGATGTGTGCTATTATGCAGCTATTTCAAACTCTTAGGCAAGTGCTACTTATTTTCATTTTATGCCTATCTGCAACACTCTTTAAGGTCTCACTCATTTCTCTGTAGGCAGTCATTTTTCACCTCTATTGCATCATTTTGGAACTGCAGATCTCTCTCTAGGCACTGGACTGTGTTTGGTGAAAGCAATAAAGACTCCAATTACCTATATGTTTCCCTGCTGAAGGTGAACTTTTGAACTACAAAAACAGAGTAAATTTTCTGCACTTTACTTTGCAGAAGCAACTGCAGGCCAATTTCATTTCTCAGCCCTACTTCAGCTCATTGATATCATTCCAGAATAACAAAAACATGGAGGAAATGTTCAGAAATTGCTAGTATTATTATAACACACATTTATGTACATGGCTAAAACTTTAGATGAAAAGAACATACTATGAAGTAGGTATGACTAAAATTATTTATTTTGCTTAAACTATTTATAGTATTTGTAAGATTTATTGTGAAAATTTTATACTTTAAAGAAAAGCAGCATCAATTTGTCTAAAATATTTTTTTGTCTTTTTTTTTCTTTAATCAGGTTATCAAAACTTCAGATAAAAATCTTGTCTTTGCTTTATTTACCTTTCCCATACATGGATTTATAGCTGGTCCAGCTTTCAAGAAAGATGATACACATTTTCTCAAAATGAAAGTAGAACTTACCTTATTTGCAAGACAATTAAATACTTGATAAAAATATGAGTCCTACTCTCAGAGAGTACTTAGTAAAAATCATGCAATCTGCTGGATGAAGATGAGAAAGTTGTTGCCAATAAGAAAGGTGACTAACTAACACTCCTTTAATTAAAATTAATCCATAATTCAATCTTACAGATTGATAGAGTAAAATACAGTATATGCATGATTTCCTAGAAAAATGAATAATATTGCTATGTGTCTGAGATATGTCTTGGCTGCTATGGGACTGCCCATATCTGACACAACATAAAACACTAGGAAGAGACTAAACAATTTAATGAATGTGCAAAAACCTTATGCTCACTCCAAACAAATGTAAAAAAACAACAAAACCCTTATTTTTATTCTTTGGAATGCTATTTTCAATTTTGTAAGGTTGCACCAAGGACAATTTCATATTCACAACGGGTTTGGCTTTCAACTGACTAACAAAAAGGTAGATAATATAGACTAGGACAATACATAGTAGAATTAACTGGAAGTACTGCAGTTGCTTGGAACAGTCCGCACTACTTTTGTAGAATTCTTGTCAGCAAATAAGCCTGCTGAAGGCTAACCTACACAAATGAGCCAAGCTTCCTCCAGCTGACTGTACTTCCATGTCTTATTAAAACAATTGAGACTGCATTGATTTGCACTATCTGAAGCAGGTCCACTGTCTTCCTACTACAGCAAATTGGTTATTTAACAGAGCACTGAGGTTCAGATTTCTGCAGCTGCACTCATTAATTCTAGCTTGAAATAATTTACTAAAACCTAAGGTTTGTGGGGAAAATTAAATTATGTGCTCCTTGTGATTATGTACTTCTACAGTTTGCATGATAAATATCAGTAAGAAAATCTTGCCTCAATTTCACTGCAAGCATTAATCTAAGTAGATTTTCAGCAGTAAGTTTCTCATTGGTTGTTTTTCTGAATAGAAGCAGAAAATTAAATGCTGCAGATCAACTGTTCTTTGTTGCCCATTAATTTCACAATTTGTTTATAAATTAATGCTTTCTTGCATCCACATGTGCTATTAATGAAACTCCTGCACCATTTGCATTGTAAAGTCTACAGCTGTCTACTGATGCCTTGAGACAGCAGTTTTAATTGATTATTGCTTATAATATGCTAGAAAAACATTAAACTGGTTGGTTCTTAAATTCATTTTCTCCCCCTACTCTTCAGGAAAAAAATACTAGGTAAGTTTTGCTCTCTTTTACATTAATCTTGTGTAGTACTGTTAGAATGCACCAGCTAAAATAGAAGAAATAGACCAAAACTCAAAATTTAATGTGCTTATGCAAATGTGTAGAACTGAATGAGCCTATGAATACTGTAGAACTACAAAGAGAGAGTCTACCTGAATAGGCAGTCTTCTTCTGCTGTATATGCTCCATGAGTGCCATTGATAATGATCTGTTTCCTGACACTGACCTTTAATGCTTCTTAAAGGTACTGTTCCACAGGAAGAAAAATGCATGTAGCAGTATCACTAAAATCATGTGTCTTTTCATGTGCTGAAGAACAGAGCTTCTGAATGAATGCTGTGTTCTTATACTTTTAACAAACAGATGCCTATATTCCAGCCCTTGCTAAAGACCACTGGGTAGCTCCCAGAGAGCTGATGTTTGACTGCAGGGCTGATGGCACGGGGTGAGAAGGAATTGGTACCTCAGGTTGCATCAAGCATACCTAGGACTGGCTTGGTTTTTCTTGGTTAAAAGAAAGAACAATGCAAGTTATATGCAAATATATATAGCATATTAAATAACTCTCAAGTATTTTACAGCCACATAGGCAATTAGTGAGCTAGGGGTTCACACATTGACTTCTTCCTCATTACCTTGCTTTTGTAGTCAAGCCCTTTCTGAACTGAGCCACAGAAACACAGATGTTGCGCATTTGGATAATCTCCAAGATCAAATCATTCCAGGCACAGTAGGGAAGCATGAGTCTTTAAAAGCAAGAATATGTCTAAGGGCAAGAATATTGAAATAAAGATTATAAAAAGGATTGCATTCCACCAAAAGGCTCAGGAAGATTTCTAACAGGAAAGCCAAGGGAACATCTAGGGGCAAAGAAGGGATATGATCCTCAGCAGTGCATCTTTGTTGTATAACATTCATAGGTGTTTTCTATACAGGAGTTATAAGGGAAAGGATGCCAGGAAACCCCAGTCAGTACATCTGTTACTAAGATTTTGTCTACGGAGCAGCATTTATCCCTTTTAAGCTTATTATGAATTTGCTGTATTTGCTAAATATTCATGGCTAACACCTGTATGCTTCTTTGACCTTTACATTCTTTGCAGATAAAAATCTCAAGAGGTTTTTTTAAAAGTTCTGGTTTACCTTCTGATGTAAAACAGTGAATTTGTGTCACAGGTGTCCCAATAGACACCTGTGTTCAAAGAGAAAAGGTTTAAGCTTGGAAAGTAGCAGGATAAGCTAGTAAAGAAGAGCATATAGCCTAAAATGGAGAATGAATTTGAAGTCAGAATAGAAAAGTTCATTTGAGGATTAGCAAATATTCCTCTCTGGAAATGGAGAATGACTTAAAGAGACAGAGAAGTGTACTAAAAATCTAGGTTCTAGCATGTGGGTTATACAATCCAGAGGGCAAGGTTCACTGCTCTGGTGCACGGCTGGTTGGCAAGAACAAACACACAAAAAACCCTGTTTCTTTGTTCTGCCAGAATTGGGTGCACTCTCGCATTATGACTTGCATATAGGGAAGCAGAAAGAGTAGGTAATCCATTTTCTGCTTGATCTCAGTTACAGTGTGATTGAACCTTTTCCCAGAAAACTTGTTAATGTTTTGTCTTGATGCCAGTTTTTTCTTGACATATCTTCACCTCACTTGACATATGTTCACCTCACCGAAATCCATCTTTACTGAAAGCTAAGAAAGAGAGTAATAACATGAATAAGGTTGTTTTTGTGCAGCAGAAATCATCCTTGTAAAGATTAAAGAAACATTTTTTAAGAGATTTGTCAATTTCTTTGTTTAATTACCCTTCATAGCACGTGCTCAGAACTTAGTATTTAATGAAATTCCAATATGATAATTGTCATTTTATTTAGTATCAAATAAACTGTTAAAGTGAAAGCTATAAGTTTAAAAATTGGAGTGTGTAATTTCATGAATAACATTGCTTAGTCACTTACTTCAGACTGATCTTGAAAATGCCATCTTAAGAACTTTTTCTAAGTGTCTGTTAAATGTGATTTTCCCCCTCTGTTCTTTGTCTGTTTTCAAGTGAGCCTTTCTTTGCAAGCAATTAAAAAAAAAAATACCAACAAAAACCCAACTTCACATTTGTTCTGTTTTGAATTCAAGTATTTGTCTTTGACCTTTGCTAAAACTTGTAAAATCACAAGGAGATAAGCATGAAAGAAATCATGTGCTGTTCAAGTACTTAAAGTCCAGAGAAATGCACTGAAGTAGAAAGGGGATTAAGAGAGGAAGGAGGGTGAGGCCAAGCCATACTGTGTTGGTACAAGAAGGATTAGCAAGCAGACTGAATCAGGAGAAAAATTAGCTGTGCTTATTTCAGGTTAGACAGTCATAGGACGTGGAGAGATAGAACAAGATCCCAGCAGTGGAAGGGTGCCAGGAAGAGAAACAGGTACAATGCATTAAGTACAGCTTCACTTTATGTTGGAGCTGGCATTGGAGAACAGCAAGAAAACAGAGGGGAGGACAAGATACAATAGTTAAATTCAGAAAAGGCATGAACTAGGGGAGGGAAGGAGGGGTGAAAGAAAAGTTTCAGGAAACTGGTGCCTTAGACAGGTTTTAGAACTTTGTAACAGTGAAGCAAATGTCTCTGGCAAGTGTAAAATGCGAATGAACGTTTTGGTTGAATTTAGAAGCAAATATAGATCTGCTTAGTTACTATCTTTTGTGCAGATAATGAGAAGAACATTAGTGTCTGAGCTCAGAGTTGTTCGCCTTTTCATATAGAGTACTGGAGGTGTAGAATGAGAAAGAATTTTCTGGGGTGAAAGGGATAGGCCAGAGACTTGTGTCACTTGTTTTCATTCCGCTTTCTCTCTCTCATTCTCTCTGTCCATAGAGGGTATCCCACCACAGGAGAGGAAAGCAGTGCGTGCGGACTGCCAGCTCAGGGAACAAGCCGGCTCTGCTGGACCCGCTGTCATGCGGATCCCCGCGCTGCTCCACCTTTCCCTGCTCCTGCTTCTCGGCCTGTCGGGCCCAGCCGGAGCGCAGTTCCCCCGGCAGTGCGCGACTGTCGAGGCCCTGCGGAGTGGCGTGTGCTGCCCAGACTATTTCCCGGTGTTCGGGCCGGGCACCGACCGCTGCGGCGTGTCCACGGGCCGGGGCCGCTGCGTGCCGGTGACGGTGGACAGGCGGCCCCACGGCCCCCAGTACATGCACGACGGGCGCGACGACCGCGAGCAGTGGCCCATCCGCTTCTTCAACCAGAGCTGCCGCTGCAACGGGAACTTCTCCGGATACAACTGCGGCTCCTGCCGGCCCGGCTGGACGGGGCCCACCTGCAGCCAGCAGATCAACATAGGTAAGAACAGCGGAAATGTGACACGGAAACTACTCCTTGTCACTGCTTGCTGTACCCAGTGGGTTTGGTCCCCTTTGAGGTACAAAATGTCCATTATATTTATTTAGCAAGGGTACGTTGCTAAAGGGGTTATTAAGGCAGGTGCTAGAGGAGCTGTTCAGCATGTGTGTGACTTACTTATATCCATTAAAAGGGAGAAAAGAAACCTGTAGTCAATGCATGAAAGTCCATTAAAGAATGGAACATCTGAATTGAAGTTTAATTGATCAATTATATTGAAAAAAACTTATTGTTTTGGATTTAAGAGTAAAACAGTGTATGTAGGCATGTACATATATTTATGAGTGTGTCTAGGAATAATATGTGCCTCGATATGTCTGATACCTTGTGACTGTTTTAAATGTTCTTTTCATTCAAAACCCCTTAATGCAATTCTAAACTATGTACCTGGTCTGGTAAATTTTTACTGGTCTTGCTACTGTCAATATATTTAAAAACTTTAGTCATGACTGTGAACTGCTCAAATGAATCAGTCCAAGGTAAGCCCTTCGTCAGTACTCCAGTTTCAGTTAAGTCTAGCATATCACTAAACAGATCTTTAAAAAAATTTTAAATGGATATGAAATTCTTGCAGGACTGGAAAAATGTTGATTATCATAGGTAAATTAAAAAAGACAGACAGGCCTGGGGACAGATCCTTGTTCTCATCTGAAAACCATCTGAACGGACAAGAGTTCAATCTTTATTTTTAAACTTAAATACTTTTAACTTTAAAGATGTTATTGAAATCCTGTAAAATCCATAATCATTCCTAATGAACAGTGGGTTCTGCTGATATGTTAAACAAGAGATCTTGTAACAAATAATGCAGTTTTTCTGCAGAAACAGCGCTGATATTTTCACCAGATAAAGGAACATCCCATGAATGTAAGAGCCTGTTCCAACATGGGTTAACAAAGGATCTACTACATCAAAATTTAAACAACAATTGAATAACTTGTTCATGGCTATGACAAAGATGTTAAAATATTTTTTCCTCCTTTGAGCTTCAAGAACTAAATTAGAAAGCAGAAAGTATTACTTGTGAATTGGGTCTGCTAAACCAGATTGCACTCTCTGATATTCTTGCCTATTCTATTTTACAATGATAACAACTCTGAAAAAAAAATCAAGAGATAAATGTTAACACACACAACTTAACAATGCAAAACTAAAGACAGGCAAACAGCAGTTTTAGGTGATTTTCTAGAATGTACAAGAGCACTTTTTACTTTTCTCTCATTAAATCATTTACATCACATTAAAATGCCACATAAATCAGATATATAATGCATGATGAGTTTAAAAAGTGTAAATTACTTTCTTATTATGCTTTAAGTTTCTACATGAAGGTCACTTCTTTTGCCCATTCATAGACCTGGCCCCATCTGCTCAGATTTCAGAAATAATTACTGGATTACTGTTGGCATATCCATACTAAATTGCTGTAAAACGCAGTTTGGTGTCTTCATGTCTTCTCAGTTCATGACTTACTCTTATAATAGTCACAATTTTTCATTGTGGTTCAGGCATATACTTTGAAAATGAAAATGTTAAGATGCCTGTGTAAATCAAAATTTAATGGACAATTATAATTCCCTACTTGAAACACCACAAAAACACCACAAAAACATCACAAAAACACCACAAAACAACAAACCAAACAACCAAACAGCCAAATCAACAAAACCAAAAACCCCAGGACTTCAGTGATGAGGGCTAGAATGTCAATTCAGTTCTGCAAAACAAAAAAGCATGTTTCAGGATACACAGTCCTTGGATGAAATTCATGTTTCAGGAAAGACTTTAAAAAAATTTCCCAGAGGCTAAAATATCCCCCATGGAATCTTTTTTTCTTTTTAGTTAAACATAGTTCACTTTTATTCTTCATATAAATTCATGTTGAAGATTTGTTGCTTCTTGTATCAAAATAATCTATCACTAATTTCAACAATGAGTAATGAATTTTTACAGTATTTTTAATAATGGCAATTAGTAAATACTGAATAACAATTTCGAGGTCTTCTATCTTCAATCTTAGTCTCAACCTAATCTGAAATTTTGTCAGACCACATCAAAGAATGACTGAAGTGATCTGAACTCAGTTCTTCTTGCTGAAATACTGCTATTTCAACAAGTCAGTTTTCTTCCTTGTTTCACTCTCTATGTGTAGATAATGACATTTTTTCATTTTTTCGAGATATACTGCTAAAAAGGACTAATGTGTGGCAATTGTTAATAATTGTTTATTAAAAAATGGTTTCATAGATAAGAGCTAATATCAGATTAAAGTGATACTGTACTGTGTGAAATTCAGAACAATTGTCTGGCAAATCTGCCATTTTTCCTACAAAGGTTCAAGAATAAAATAATTAATTTTTCATTAAATTGCCAAACAGAAAGTTTCTGATTATTATAAATTTGTTTATAGCGTTCATTTCTTGTAGAGTACTATCACAGGAAACTTTAAGCATATCAGATGAAATTCTGAAAGGTTTTTATGGCAAAGAACTGTCTTTGTCTTTTGTCTAGTAGGATGGATCTAGTAGCTTTACTTTAATTTATTTCAGCTTTTCTCAAAATAATAATATCTTCTATTTATACTTAGTGAGTTTCCCCAATAAAAAAACAGGGTGAATACTTGAAGAAAAAGAGACTTACCAAGAATCATTAGAAACACAATAAATAAGTTCTGTGAGATCAGACTTCATTGTCTATTACTTTGGTAACTTGCTTCTTCTGTGTTATCACAGTCAGAAGGAATCTTTTGGATCTAAGTGCAGAAGAAAGGAACCGCTTTGTGAATGCCCTACACCAAGCCAAGGTGACAGTCCATCCTGACATCGTTATTGCCACACGAAGACGCGAAGAAATTTTTGGACCAGATGGCAACACACCTCAGTTCGAGAATATCTCAATTTATAACTACTTTGTGTGGTCTCATTATTATTCTGTCAGGAAGACTTTCCTTGGTGTGGGGCAGCAGAGTTTTGGAGGGGTTGATTTCTCTCATGAGGGACCAGCTTTTGTCACATGGCATAGGTACCACCTATTGCAGCTTGAAAGAGACATGCAGGTGAGGTTCCTGTTAATGTTTACTGGTATTCATGCTATGTTTTGTACAGTTGGAGAACTTCACTCCATATTAAAATAGGCAAAAAATGATAGCAACTTTTCCTGTGTGTTGAAATGATTCTGCTTCAATTTCAGTAACTCATTTGGTATACCAAATTTAAGCTTCAGACTGTCACTTTTATAGAGATGTTAAACATAATATTTTAATCAGAGCAATAGAAAATGTAAAATCTCCATAAAACTCTCTTAGAAAAAAAATATATTCTAGATAGAAGACATATTATTGGACCAACAATGTTATTTTCATTGGTGTTTTTAATATCAGGGCCATTATTCTTGAATAACATTAATCAAAGCAGCAGAAATTCTGAAAAATGTGTTAACAGAGATGGCTTAGGGATTCAGAATCACATTTCATTTGTGTAACTGTTTAGAGAAATTAGTGGTTTGTTATATCCTGTTCCATAAATCAACGATTCTCCTTTTTCCTTCTCTTATGTGGAGCCAGTCATAACATGGGTATAGTATATTATGGACAATCATCCTTCTTAAAAAAAAGTATGAATTAAATATGTTTTCAGGACTAAATACTGCCTGAAATAAATATAAGACACACATTTGTCATCATTGGCATTTCTCTGTGTGGAAGCCCTGAGAAGTTCTGTCTGTCATTTACCATATACTCCTATTTATGCCAGTAGACTTGATCATTAGTCAAAGTAATTTTGCCTCACTAGCTCCTGAACTGTTCAACTCCAACCCATACTAGAACCAAATAATACCAGTTGGAAAAGTGGGTATCCCCATGCTTTACATTTCCTTCAGTTCCACAGGTGACATGGTTATTATGTGCACTTGAAACACTGTTCTGGCTGACAGGCCATTAAAAATATTTGTCTAATAAGACACTAATACTGTCTTATTAATGGGGGAGATCCATGATTCAGTTTAGTATTCAGCTATTTGTTCTGTTGAACAAAGGTATCAATGTGAAAAACTACCAAAAAGCTCCTAAGTGAATTTTCCATAGAATTGTTCTCTTCTATAAGGCAGAATTCTGACTTTTACTAAGATGTATTTAGCTGCTTTTTAGCATTCTTCTAGCAGTAAATAATATAGCTGTCTGTGTCACACTCTTAGTAATACCATATTTGTGTGGTTTAGAACATGCTACAGGACCCCACTTTTGGACTGCCCTACTGGAACTTTGCAACAGGACAAAATACATGTGATATCTGCTCAGATGACTTGATGGGAGCTAGAAGCAATTTTGATGTCTCTCTTATCAGCCAGAATTCAATCTTCTCTCAGTGGCGAGTGTTATGTGAAAATGTAGAAGATTATGAAACCTTGGGAACCATCTGTAACAGTAAGTATGAATGATGGGAGACATCTGGAGAGAAAATTCTCTTAATAATAAATAAATATACTGCTTCACATCGCAGTAGCTCTTTCCAGCCAAAAGGTCTTAAAGTGGTTTCTGAATATTCTTGATCCATGTTTCATCAGTCTGTTGAGATAATACATACTATCAGGAGCTTGTAGCAGAAGGAAGATTAAGTGCTTTTCCTTCCTTTCTTATACAGTATCAATTCATCTCTTGTACCATAAATAATTAAATCTGGCAGTGTTATTTCTTAACTGAATCTTAACTTTTCTTCTGACTACCCCACTTATCACCTTCATGCCATTCTGCTCCTAAAATGAGAACATCCAGCAAATCCCCACAATAACTATGTGAACCACGTTCTGAATGTGAGTAATACCAGATTCCAACATACCTACCCAAATGAAAATTATTTTTTAAATGCCAGCAAAATTCTTACATATTCATATGAACATCATCATGGAAATAGGGAAAAAACAGGAATCACCAAATATTGGGTTAGTCATTTACATAATCTTTTCCCCAGCTACTCTACCAGGATGTCCTCTGGCCTAGGTCTCATCAGGAAATCTTGGCCTAGGTCTTATCAGGAAATCACAATGAAAATCCATAGGAAATTTTCCTAATTCACTAAGAGGACAACAAACTTCAGTAAGAAGCTTCTAGATGACTTTTTACGTCCTGGAGCAGAGAATCCAGAACACAGGGTCCCCCCATGAGGACTTTATTATGCCCTACATAAGGAACTGACCATCCATTAATTGTAAATGTTATTTGTGAGGGATTTTTTTGTCCATGGCTCAGTCATGAGAGCAAGTCATTCTGCACCCTGCTGTTCTAAACTTTGTTTTCTCTCTTCTCTGTATTTCCAGGTACTGAGGGTGGTCCCATCCGAAGAAATCCTGCTGGCAATGTAGCACGACCCATGGTACAGCGTCTCCCAGAGCCTGAGGATGTTGCTCAGTGTTTGGAAGTTGGTGTATTTGACACTCCTCCATTCTACTCCAATTCAACAGACAGCTTCCGTAACACAGTGGAAGGTAAACATGGCAAATAAGAAGACCTGGAACAACTCCAAATAAGTCAGGGAGCAGACTTGACACTTCTTCCTTTTGGAAGTATGAGTTTTGAGACAGGCTATTGGACAAGAATTGGACATTGTTCTTAGCATTAAGTATTAGCTCAGAATTAAGTGGAAATAAGTTATAGGTAAATTACTTTATAGCTTATGTTCCTTAAAATGCATAACAATCTCAAAAGTCTGCTGCTGGTATACCAAGTATAAACAAACTTCAGGTCCTTGACACATAGTTAGCAAGTTGCCTTTGTTGAAAACACAGTCCTTATCTGTGGATTGATGCTGCTGCATCCCTAAATGAAAGAAACAAGTGCTTCTAGCAGTTATTCTTGTATCTGAAGTAAAGCAAACAAAAGAAAGCAAAATAAATTGAAAGCTTTGGTAGTACTTAGTGCGATGGTATTGAAATAGTAATGAAGGTCTGGGTACAGGATTTACTGCTAGACATGCTAGCCCTAGTCTGGGACATAAAACTGTTCTTCTATAAGCTCTGCACATTTAAAACAAAACTCTTTATCACTGACACCAGAACACACACACACACAACAGAGAAAAGAGCCAAAATATTTGATTTACACTGTTCAGACAGCACCCTAAAAACTTCTTGTATACCTTAATGATCCAGAGTTTTAACAGGAAAAGATTAAAAAGTGACAATTCAAATCACTGCCTATCAATACCCAGACATCCAAACATGGCTTTGGAAAATTACCTGTATGTATCCCTTCTGGAACAATTGGCCAAAGCTTGAACACAGGAGGAGTTTTCATGATGCTTCAGATCCTAACATCCGACTTGAGGGTTATGAGGTTTTGGGCACAAGCAAAGCTACAGCCTATCTTCACTGAAAAAAATAAACGGCATCAGAGCATGTGAGGCTTTCCAGTATGTTTTCCCAGTATGCATGGAAGTGATGTATGGAAACCTAACAGCTAGCTCCTTAGAATAAATGGCAACGTACACCTGCTTTAGTAAGCAGTTAGAAAACTCATGCAACCATTTTAGTACAGTGAAAGATATATGTAGGGCCTAAATATATACTTCTGTTTTCATGCTGTGATGTTATTTTGGCCATATCTGCAGTAGAACCCAGCAGATTTGCAGTCCACATTTCCAGCATTCTTTTACAAAGGCTATTTTAATCTGAAAATTATGCATTCCAGGAACATTTTTCAAATGTCAGTAGGTAGAGAATTAGCTTCCCATTTGTTTTAAGCAAAGCAACATAACAACATGAAAGACTTCCAGAGAAAAATAAAAAGTATTCATCTGAGACTGCAGCTTACGAACAAAATCTTCACTGGTATTTTTGTTTTCTTCTTTGTTTGCAAATTCAGGGTACAGTGATCCTTCTGGAAAATATGACCCAGCAGTTCGAAGTCTTCATAACCTGGCTCATCTATTTTTGAATGGGACAGGAGGGCAAACTCATTTATCACCAAATGACCCCATTTTTGTCCTCCTGCACACATTTACAGATGCCCTTTTTGACGAGTGGCTGAGACGGCATTCTGCAGGTACGTTGTTCTCTTGGACAGAGGCAGGATGGGTGGTTGTTAGTCTTTGCAATCACAAGAACTCAGCTCCTTCTGGTGGGACAGCGAGATGCCCCTAAAGTTAGGAGAGAGGTTTGGAATTTTAAGAGTTAATATAGTTGACAAAGTAGTAACAAGCAAGCTCTCTTCCTCACCCCGCTGACATCCAATTGCAGATCACTCTCTGTGAAGGGGGCTGGTCAGACACAGCAGGCACAATTCAAGAAAACAGGATGTGGGAATACACTATCTCCATTGAGCAAAGACATTGTAACCCTGGAAGGACATTCCATTGTTGTGTGGAGTAAATAACTATTTTCTTCTTGTCAAAGGAAGAACAGATGCCATACACATTCATTTTTACCACCTTTGTGATCCACTACCAGCATTCAATAACCATCTCCATATACTTCTAAAGGATGGTCACTGTTTCTGCCCTTGCTTTTTTAATTCCAAAAAGAACAGAAAAAGGTAATGCAGGAGAATGTGAAAAAGAGGGAGAAAGGAAGAACAGAAGGAAGGATTTGAAAGCAATGAAGGAAAAAAGAAAAGAAGGAAGGAGACTTACATCAGTGGACTATGGGGAGAATACAATCTAACCCTTATGTCAATGCATCACGCAGCAATTCCTCCACACAATGCAGCAACTCTATTCTCTTAGGATAATCTATACTCCTTTTCCTTCTTCTACAGAAGACAGCTGTTTCTGCACAACTGAGACTTCTTTGTGCAGCTTCCACAACCTGCCTCACTGAATTTTCCCACATCAGCTCTCAGAGAGCAATTGTATCCCCTTGTGGTTCTTACATGATCTATCACAAGGTTTGGCACAATCTTAGCATGAAGAATTTTCTTTCTTTCATATTTTCTGGTTTATTTTGGTTTTTATTTCAGCTAACTTCCTTCTGTCTAGCATAATGTTGCAAAAATATTCTACTGGAATTTACATCAACTGTTATCCTGTTCATCACTGCTACAATCAGGCAAAGCAAGAATGTAGAAGAAAGTGTGCCATATACCATATGCCTTTTGCAAGTGAGAAGAAATAAAAAGCCCAACACAGGCAGAAGTTTTAAAAATTTACTGGTGATTTCTATTCAAAAACAGATATAATATTAGTGGTCTTAGTTTTCGACAACACAGAGACTCTTCTTTGTAGCTGTCACACCAGGAAACAAATTCTTCTGGAACAACTGAAAAAGAATTCTGGGGAACTTAAAACCCTGAGTTGGAGACAAAAATTAAGTAGTGTCAGTTATTTTGAATTTATTTACAGAAATGTGATTTGACTTTCAATTTTAGATATCTCAACATACCCACTGGAGAATGCCCCTATTGGACATAACCGACAGTACAACATGGTGCCTTTCTGGCCTCCAGTAACCAATAATGAAATGTTTGTTACTGCACCAGAAAACCTGGGATACAGCTATGAGGTTGAGTGGCCAGGTAAATTGTGCAGCCTAGATACATCCTCTCCTTTTTTTCCTTCATTTCTTTGTCTCTTGAAATTTATTGAAATTTCACCAACAAAATTTGCTGTCTTTGTAATGGCCTTTTCCTCCTTTCCTGCCTTACTTTCCAGATGTTTGTTTGGGATTTCGAATAGCTACTGGTCAGAGACTGTTCCAGCATGAAGTTTCCACTACCCACCCTAATTTTAGGAGAAGTTCTCATTTGCATCTTAACCTTGCAGAATTCCTATGTCAATTAGCTTCATTAACTCACCAGAGAGAATGCAAATCCTCACAAACAAGATGGCAGAAGAAAGGTCTAGAACAGATTTTAGAGTGGAGCAAGATAGACTAAACCTTTTCACATTTTTGAACAAGAATTAAAATTTCAATTACTTCTACTCCCCAACTCAGTGAATAATGACAAATGTGGAGTTTCAGTCCAAACCTCTGATATTTATCCATATACTTGACATTTGCTTTTAATGCCTTTGCCCTTTTTTCCTTCTTTTAGGTCGGGCTCTCCGTGTCACAGAGATAATAACTATTGCAATAGTGACTGCGCTGGTTCTTGTTGCAATTATCTTTGCTGCTGCTGCATGTATTGTACGTGTCAAGAAAAATAAGGATGATTTGCATCAGCCTCTTCTTACTGACCAGTATCAGCACTACTCAGATGATTATGATGGCATACCAACACCAAGCCAGTCTGTTGTTTGAAGAGGTGGCACTTTTTTGCATCTGACTGAAACTGGGGATCTTTTTGCTTTATTTCATAAATGGTGGTCATCCACCTGCTTTAAAATAAAGAGCATAAACTGCCAGCTGTCTCGATATGTTTCCTTCAGGTTTCATTTCCACTGTCATCACACCTAGGCACCAGTGCTTTGCAATTCTAATTCTATGCTGATTATAACAGAACCTTTCAAGTCACCTGCAAGTCTTTCCCATACATATTTCTGTGAAAACTGGCAAACATAAGTGAACTTGCCAATAGCCAGTGTCATCTGACTTCATCTAACCTTTATACTCAGAATTCTTTTTCAGGTGCTTTTGTGAAAAGGTCAAGTCTAGAAAAGGACAGAAGGAGAACAAGAAATACAAGTAAACACATTGGCTAGATGAATAGAATGTGTTTCAAAATAGTCACCATGCCAGACAGAGAGTGACAATGGAATTCTGAGGAGAACATTATATTTGAAAACCAACTTTATTCACAAAATATAGTTACAAACCACTTGCTGCTTTTTTGTGGATCTGTAAAAAGAGATTCAGCATCAAAGCCAGTCCAGTGTTTGGACACTTCAAATGGGTGCTCAAACACAGCTCTCTGGAAGAGCATCCCATTGGAAGGACAGCTGGCAGCAGCCTTAGCTTAATTTCTATTTCTGTTTCTGACAGTCTCGCTCCCTTCCTCTCCCCCACTATTCCCATGGCAGAGGATTCTTCCAAGCAATGAGAGACTTCACTTCAGTTGTCTCATTCTGGAATTTAAAAACACTCTTGTACTTTGAGAGAAGGCCCTAGGCGTTAAGGTGTAGAAAAGACTTGGAAAAATAGCCTTAAGCAGTGGTTGTTGAATTAATTCAACATAAGCCAACAGGAGAGCAACAAACTGACAGCTGCCTTTACAGCCTGAGGTAGGGCTTGAGGAATCTGGCTTCAAGCACCACCTCCTCTCTCTCATCCTAACTAGGTACCAATACAATCAGATTGTGTTCCTGTGATGTGTTATTGAATCTAATTTAGTAGTCATTACCTGAAAACAGAGATGTTCCTGGTTTCAGGCTATCGAATCCCACACTGTGCACTCAACTTTACCTGAATGCAACATCAAGATGTGCTATGTCTCTCTTTCTGTCTAAGCCCAACTTCACAGAAACGGCAAGTGACGTGGACTGAGCTCCTTCAATCTGAGGCAGCCCTCCTAGGCACTAAGTTACAAGGTAGCAGCAAGGGTCACATGCCATCTAACCTCAGGGTGGGCACCCAGAGTGGGCACCAGGTGTGCTCAAGGCACACACACTCAGTTGCAAGCAGATGCACTGAGAATGATGCAACCAGGAAGACAAGACAAGTGGAAGATGGGTTATCATCTCAACCCATTTTACCAAGCATGAATTATGGACAGCAACAAAAATTTACACATATAACTGATACTGAGAAAGAAAAAATTCACCTGTAGCACCCATGGCACAGTTAATTAGAAACAGGAATTTTTTGTTGTGCCCTTGTTTTTACTCACAGTCTAGCCGCTAACTGTTTCACATTTACAAGCAGCAGCTTGTGTTCCAACTTAAATGCCTTTTCCTGCCATTCTTTCTTGTTCTGACTAGCAACTTAACAAGTCATTCACTTTTCTGATTTTAATGGATTAAAGTAGGGTGATCCAACATACACTGGACTGGGGTCAAGAGACCTGGATTTTATTCTTAGCTATTACTGACCTGAGGAATGTTCTTAGCTTGCACATTTTTACCTCTGTGACTCATTTGTCTCATTTATAATCTGAGAAAAAATAGAATTTCCTTTCTAAAGTGCTTTTACTTCAATGGATGAAAAAGCCATACAGAAGCTTGACAGGAGAAGGAAAACATCAAGGCAAAATCAGATTTTGAGAAGAGGATGTTAGTCATTAAAGCTGTTCAGTCCTTAAAGTAAAAGCATACACTCATGCTTTGAGGAGGGCACAAGTCTTGAGGGTCAGAGACTGAAGACAACTGCCTGCTAGTTACAGCTGCCACATCTAAATGAAAGAAGCAAAGTAAATTTTCATGACAGAGATAAAATAAAAGGGACACGAAGCACAGGAATTAGAGAAGGAAGAAAAGTAGAGAACTGTGTGCTTGATCCATTCTTGATAAAAGTCTCATAAGTACTTCCTTTGCTCACTATTTTCAGTACTTGAACTATGTCTGGGTGTGGAGAAGTTCCTGCCATTCATTGAAGCTGCCTGGTCCTTGTTCCTGAACTAATGTGATGGGGAAAGAATAGCTTGGATTTGAAATCTGAGATGGCCAGCATATGAATAAAAAAAAAAGAAAAATAAATAAAAACCTGAAAATTGATTGTGTCATAATTATAGCCTTTAGCTTTTTATATGGAGACAAAAACAAGTAGGAAAGGTCACAAGAAGAGAGGAAGGGAAAACATGGGGAAAAATACTGAGAAGTCCTAGGTGCAGCAATTATGGAGCACACGATGTCATTTCCTCCCCATGACTTTTCCTCCCTGTTCTTCTCCTGAAGGTTTGTACATTTAAGAGTTTTATAAAGCAACTGTAAAGTACACCTGGAAATTGTGTACCTGGAAATGAGGAGAACATAGAGCTAAGTTCACAGATGTGAACTGAATGACCGTGACAAAAAGAACTGTGACATAAATAGCAAAAAGTTGGCACCATTAAGGAAAAAGTGAAAGGAGTCTCAGATTTGGATACAAGTATAGTTCAAGATGTACTTGTATATCAAAGATTTGTCAGGCAGGATCTCCCACACAAATTAGAACTGTGAAATTTACATAAAACTTGGAGATTACTGAATAAGTATTGATAATGATGCTAAGGGGAACAAAACCCAGAGATGTAATTGCTGATAGATCCTCTTTCCACAAATAATTATTGGCCTAATTATATAGCATATTATTATTCTCTTGACTTATATTGCAATGACTCTGTCACAAAACAAACAAACAAACCAAAAAAAGCCACAAAAACCAACCAAATACACAAATAATTTAGGCTTCTTAGAATGCCATACAACTGGGGATATTAATGAGTTTTATCTTAATTTGCCTTCTTAGCTCCCTAAATTCGGTTTTCAAAATTTATTTTTCTTACAGAAAACCAAAATAGTAGACAGAAACCAGTGAATTTAAATAGTGAAAGGGTAATTCAGGTCCTCCCCAGACAACATTAAATTAATATAGGCTTTTCAAGACAGAAAAGGAACTAAGGTCATGAATTTTAGAAACAAGCAAACCAACAAAAAAAGGCTGCCAAAGCTTCACTTGACCTTGGAAAGGAAATATTGAAAACAATGTAAATTAAAATGCAATAAATGCAGAATCAAGTTTAGCATAATACAGATACATTTTCCTATGTCAGTGATATTTTATCTCTGTTTTTGTAATATGAACTATGCTTCTTGAATAGAAAGAGTTAAAAGCTAATGGAATGATAGACTGTTAAACAAGACAGGAACTAACAATTCATCTGCATCAAGACAGCAGGCAATTTTCATCCAAGAAACTAAAAATTACTTATGAAAGTAACAATGTAAGTCCATCTTTAATGCATCTGAATGCTTTTATCAGGTCACCGGGCATATTGTGCAACTGGGAGTGTAAATATTCTGTGAGAGTTGGAAAGTAAAAATGTTCTGTGCAATTACAAACTTATTATATTAGACTCAATAGCAAACAAAAGTCTTCAAAACAAGCCATGGAAATAAAATTTGGATCTAACATGACAGATTTTTCAAAGTTAGATCATGCTAGATAGCTTAATACCTTTCTTTTATAAGATAAACCAAAGATTTTTATTTAGAAATTTTATTGACTCTGAGGGATTCATAAAATGCCATGTGCTGAAGCCTGAAAAGTTAGGAATTGAAAGAGGAAGTGTGTGGACTGGGAAGAGAATTAGTGAGAGGAGAGGTGGTGGTGCATTACTGAAAGATGTACCAGGGCTACAGGGCTAGTTGCTGTACCAGAATTATGAAGATTTAATCAGCCTTATTTAGTTTTTTCAAGAGAGACTTGATGCACAAAAATTAACTAAGTGGATGGTCATCCCCCTTTGGACAGTACTGGAAGTGAACGTACAGAGGCACAATGATAACCTGCAAAATACTTGGTGAACTTGAAATTTGAAGAAAGGTGAGAGGAGCAAAACAGCACAGCAGTGATATCTTCTCTTTCCCTAGATTCCACTAAGAATTTCTATTCCCACATCCAAACTTTGCCAGTAAGGAATGAAAGTATTGCAAACAAGCTTGCAATATCCTAATGACACCAAAGTGATACCCAAGTGAAAACAGTAAAGGCAGTTGGCCCTAAGATACAGCATTGCTCATTCAATAAATATACCGTATACCCTGGAAATTTGAAAGATTCTGTGAGTTGGCTGTCCACAATAAGGGCAACATCTGGGGAAAAATTTCCTTAAGCATTGGTATTTCCACATGAAAGAAAAGATTTCCAAAGATTAAAGAATTTAGTGATTAGTCCAGTCAACTTCTTCATGGTGGGTAGGAAAATCATTACTTTTGTAAACATTTGCTTTGGGCACAAAGCTGAACTATTTTTGTAACTTAGAGAAACATGTCTAACTACAGTGGAATGGTGGAATGGTTAAGCAACCCTTATTAATAATAACTGTATTGACAGAGAATTAGAATGACTTCCAAATCATTATTTCCAAAGTGTATTCTGATTGCCACCTTAATACTTTTAGTGTTCAAAACATGCCTACCAGCTAAATATTTGACTATCAAAATAATAAATTGCAAAGGAGCCTGAGTAAAACTGAGAAATTTAGATTCAAAATGTTAATTTGAAACAAAATATATGGATCTCCTCTATAGAAACTAAATTTTAACTCAATATCCTCATTTAACCTCCAGTTCAGAATGAAAGTGCTGGCTTTAGCAGATGCTTTGTCCAGGTAAAGTAAAAGGAAAATCACATTCATATTTGCTTCTTGGTGCTCAAAGGGGAGAATTAAATTAGCACAATTTCAACAAAAATCAACCTTGGATTGATTTCTGGTAGATTATTGAACATAGAGCATATTGTGCATTGTTTTGTGTCATCCTGCCAAATCCACCCTTAATACCCAGAGTATGCTTAGGTAAGGCATTTCCAATTCCAATTATGTGCATCTCTCTTCCCTATTCACCCCTCAACTGCTGGGGGCAAAGGACAAGATCTAAACAGTAATTTTACAGTACATTAAGTTTTCATGCACATAGAAAATTACTTCAAGACCTCTGGCAATCAGCCAGGAATGGGTTTAGATTTTATAATTCATAACAGCTCTTTGAGGAATAAGACTGGTATCTTGCTAAGTCCATGCCCTGTTCAGTACAAGAGGGACCCATCATTCTTGCTTGAAGCTAAAAATTCTGCAACGGAAAACAGAAGCAATGCTGTAGAATCTACCAACCTTAATTTGAGGCTGACCTGGGGATAGGACGACTGCCTAAGAGAATTTTTAAGTTGACCATTCAACCTGTCTGTTTACCACTGATGTTAAGTTTTATTTTGCTTCAGTTCAGAAAGTTTCAGAGAAAACTACTGATATAGATAAAAGCCCTTATGCTGACGAGAATTTCTCCAAATAAAAAACCTTGAGGGAAAACAAAGATTGATAAAGTGTTTGTATAGAAACTTAAAATTGTGTTGTAGCTGAAATGGACTCAGGGTATGAAGCGTGTAGTTTGCAGGAAGAACAATATTTCTCTCTAGAACAGATAATATACTATAAAAAAAAAAACCCAAAACTCCAAACCAAAAAATCCTCTGAAAAATAATATTGCATCCAAGACCTCCAAGTAGACTTTTATGTTCTTGTCACACCTTATACGAATCAATATATAGGAACACTTCTCAGTATGAGCAGCATAATTAAAGACAAAGAATGAAATAAAATTAAATAGCATTGACTGATTGGACAATTATGTGAATAATCAAAAGCAAAGATGCTGGTTTCAGCCGGACTTTGAATGGCAGTGATCATCTGTACTTATTTTTTAATTTAAACGGGGGAAAAACATCACCCTTGCTAACAGCTACTAAGAAACCACATTTGATACGAGCACAAAGCACAAGCCTTGTTAAAAAGAAGGTGAGTTTTGCTTACACCAGGGCTCCAGGTGGCAGTGAAACCCCACAGGGAGCGCAGGGCGCCACAGGACACAAAGAGCCCAGCAAGCTGGGACGTCCTCTGTGAGCAACAGAAAACCACGTGGCCACTTCATGTTCTGCACACACAGGTTCTGAAGAGGTGGGTTAATGCCCCTCATCTTCCTATTCCAAGAGAAGTCTACCTGCTTTTTCATTGGGATGTTATTTACATTGCTGCAGAGTCACTATTTTAGGAACAAAACTTGACAGAAAGAAGTCATGCCCAAATGTCTCCTATTTGTAACTGCATTACTGGTTCACAACAGCAAATTAACACTGCCCACTCAGGAATTCAATTATTACTGCTGTTGTTACCTTATTAATAATTACAAATTATTTTTGACAGGGCAGATAAGTGATTGTCAGTGTCTTTTTTTATCTCTGCATCTCAAGTGATAAGAAAATGGTGGCCTACTGAATAATGACACAATTTGATATGGGCAATTTGTTATATGAATTTGTTATCTTAATACTTCTAATGCGTTTTGGTTTTTTTTCTGGCAGTCTTGGAAGACAAATCAGCAGCTGAAGCAGCAGGGCCTTCAAAGAGAGCATAACTTTTTCAAGTGAATAAGAAGTGCCTCCATTTAAGTAACTTTTTCAGATGTTCTGCCATCAGTCTCAGGCTTATTATAATTATCCTTAGTGACTCTTTAAAATGTCTTTTCTAGTAGTAGAGATTTGGGGTCAAAGAGTACTTCATACTTCAGCTTCCCACACACAGAAAATGTGTATTCTGTTCAAAATTACCCCAAAACTATTTCTGACTCAGAGGAAAATAGTCATAAATGTTAATTATGGCTCTTATCCTTCAGGTGTTAGGAAAGTGACAGGAAAAATAAGTCTATTCTCTTAGCTGTGGAAGATAAGATAAGGCAAAATGACAGACAATGAAGGATAATGACATGGAAAATAGAATTCAAACATTATTCTTGATAATCAACCAATAGTAGATATCTGGAGTGAATTTTGTGAATCTTAACGTCTCAGGGTCATGTCCTGTATCATCCTCAGGGGTTGCATTTTCTATGATTCTGCAATTTTACATCCCACAGAGAAGGACCCTTAGCTTTGACATTTGCTTGAACCATGTAAGGCTAGAGGGGCTTCTTAGGCCTGACTAGTTGGTGACCAGTGGTTCACCTGCTTTTACTGTTTTTTGGGACTTTTTTTTAATGCTTTACTGCTTTTACTGGAAAGATATATCTTGTTCCACACCATCTCTCAGCCTTTATTCAGGTAAAGCTCAGCAGCACTGAAGCTTATGGGTGAGACAGCAGGAACAGCAAGGGTTTGCTTTCCCAACCTGTCTCCAGCCTGCACACTGAAAATCTGAAAAAAGTCATGTCAGCAATGGAGAGATGGACAGGTGAGGAGAACTCCATAAACAAGGGAGAGAGGAAAACAGTAGTTACTTCTGGGGCAAATTTTTCTTCAGGCAGAAATGTGTCTTTGTGCATGATGTCTGCTCACGATCTCTATCTCCAAAGGACTTGAGATAGCTGGCATTCTGCCTTACTGAAAGCAGGCCCTCTGAATGTGGATGAACTTCACCTATTTTGTCTTCTGAAAAAAAAAAAACCATTTTTATCCAAAGTTTTGACTTGAAAATTTCGGTCCAAAGTACAATATAAAATGTTTTATCAACCAGTGAAAAAAGTATGGAAAACAAAACAAAAAGGTGAAAAAAGGAAAAAAAACAACAAAAAAAAGACTATTAAGAAAGCTTTGGGGATGGGAAGTCAGAAAGAGAAATGAGAACTAAAACCTAAATGAGTATTGCTTGTTCTAATCAAGTTTTTGGATTATGTTTAAAAAAGAATGAGTGCGCACTCCATTGTGGAAATACTTTCCTGCATTTAAACAGCTGTAGTTCTTTTCCTTCCTGCATGGATCTTTCTGTTTATGTAGCTCTTGCAATATCATTCTAGCAAAGCCTTCTTTTCAGGATAGTGAATAATCCTGTTCAGTGTTTCATATCTATGTGTCTTATGCAAAAAATGATGTGCTTTGCCTTCCATTAAATTTCTCAAAAGACAAACATCCAAACTGAAAAGCAGCCTCTTCTTATCACCCCTTTCTGCAGGCAGTAGCCTCTTTCCCAACCCCAGGAGAAGGCTGACAGGCAGCGCAGCACTGGATATTCATGGGTTCTCCCCAGGAGCTGGATGTAGCAGCCTGCACAGCTATTTTGTCCAAGGCTGCCTTTAGGGACACAGCCTGGGACTCTCCAGGCCCTCTGAATCCTGTTGTACAGCCACTGACAAGCAGATCAACTTCAGCCCCAGTGCTCAGTGCTCAGGCACTTCTGGGCACAGTTTCTAGCTTCTCAATCACCTTGAGTTGCTTTTCCAGACAGAGAAGAAAATGGAGCCCAGTAATTCTCAAGTAACACTGTTTTGATGTTTCAGGTATGCAGAGCCTGAAGGGATGAGGGAAATTTTTATCATTTACAACTAGATGTTGGTGACATTGGAATTTCACTTGTAGACACCTGTGGGAGGCACTGGTGGTACTCCTGAGAGATGAGCACATGATAGATGCTACATGTAGACATAGTTCCTCCAGCATCTGGAGCAAGACCAAAGTACCAGTGTGAGATCATGACTGCAGCTCAGCTTCCTCCACAGGAATAAGAGTCTGATAAGACATCTGTGACACCATAAAACTAGTCAATGAGGTATCACATTTTGTTCTGGATTTGCAATTAATTCAGTGAGAAAGGTCTACAGATCAAAGACTGTTTTTTAAACATAAACCAGACTTTTAGAGTAACACTTTGGGGCCTCAAAAGCCGAATGATTTCTTGACTATTTGCTTGACATCACCAAGTATTAAGTGAATAGATACTTCCCTAAAGATTTAGCTTTTTAAAATTGCTTTATCATTGTATAAGGAATAAGCTGTTAGTCTCTAAGACTTTCCTTATGTCTAAACAGCACATAAAGCCAGCCTGTATAACCTTCACATTTCTCTGCCCCAGGCTATTTATTGGCATCAACTGTGTGCCTGGACGTCTCTTCAAGAAGCACGGAGGGCAACTTTCATACAAAAGAGAAAAATAATTTAAATTCCTAACTAGAATTAGAATTAGGTTAGAATTTGGGCTGACACATTGTTCACCTAATGGCTAAGCATGGTGTTCTTCCACCTAAAATTAGTGCTCTCAGCCACCACCTTCCTAGGTACAGCTTGTCAGAGAAACAATGGATGAGGATCAGCTATAGGAAAGGCTGGTGTCAGGAGATCCTTTGATAGCTGCATTTAGGGCTATCTCAAAGACAAGAAAGTAGGCTTGAAATACCTCATTTTATTAAAGACCCTTAACAACCTGGAAAAATTTGTATCTATTGTGGTATCATCTGGATGTAATTAACCTGAGCCTGAACTGAAACCTGATCTTTAGGCTTAGTCACCTCCTGAGGCTGCAATTCACCTCTTCTCCTGAGGCAGGTAAAATTAGTTAGGATCAGGTTAAGTGATTCAGGCTACAGTCTCTGCTGTCATTAGAGGCTGTTAATATTTTTACTTGCTTAACTAAAGAAAACTATGGATTAACCATTTCAACACAGTAGAAGGGTATCAACTGGAGTTGGAAAGTCGGGCTTCATAGGAGCTGCCCTGGAATCTAATGCTCTCAGTGCCTTCTGGTAATGACATAATTTTAGGTCTAGGCCATGTAAGCACCACCAGCTAAGGCAAAACAGTGATATCACAGTGCCTCTGTATGTAATTGCAGATTACTGCTGACAGCCTAAATCCAGCTGCATTTAAATCTAGCTAAATCTGCTCAGAGGTGTGGGGCTGGACACTGATAGGGGACTCCAGGAAATGAGGATTACTGGCTTGAGCTGTACTAGAGACTTAATGCAGACTTCAGGAACTGTGCACAGTATTATAACTGGTTTGGAAATCTTCATTCCAAAGGATGAAAAATTCTTTACCTCATTTTATAGAAAATTAATGGGTTAACTTAGCATTGGGATTAATACTTCTTCTGGTAGGGAAGACAAGCAGCAAGAATTACTTTTTTGGAGAGAAAAGTTTTCAAGACTACATATGTGCTTTGTAGAGTGGTATGTGCTAGGGTATAGAATATGTGAGGAACTGATTTGCTAATATGGATTAAGGTTGACTGTACAAAGAGAAAATATTAAATCAATATGAAAATAAATAAATCAAATTATAAAAGCCATAGTTTACTATGAGATTAGGTTTCAAACCATCAACGACTTATTTGCTGTTTTGGCAGTCAGAATCAGATTTACCAGCTGAAAACATCCCATGTGCTAAATTTATGTTTTGTGTCCTTGGCTTCAGAGCAAATAACACTGCTAGACCCATCTACTAAATGGCAGATAGAATGGCTGAGAGTGGTTTAGGGCTGACCATTGGGACTAGGGATCAGTCAAAGAACCAAGGTTCAAATGAACATGCAAAAATGGTTAATGGAAGTTACTGGGGGTTACTGGAACAGATCCAGACTATCCTGCTTGAACTTGCTGGCTGGTTGAAGCAGAGCCACTGGGAGGAATGGAACTGATGAGGTTGGAGGTGTGCTGCATACTTACTTATATTTGGAAGAGATATCCACTTCCTGCTAAACCAAAGGGCATCACTGACAGAGAATGACATTTTGCTTGACCTTAATGGACACTGGTGATTGCCATTAGTTTGTTTGTACTTAATAAGGGAAAATTGAAAGTATTCAGATGAAAATTGTATGTAACCAAGTTGGGAATAGGCTAGAGTTTTGGTGTGCTTTACCAATCTAGGCAGGAAAAAAATCAGCCTAGGAATTTTTGGGGTTTTTACCCCTTGCTCCCTACTCATAAGTGTTGCTGAATTTATTGTTAAAAGCTCACAACAAAGACTATTGATGTCACTGTGTTTATTTCATGTTAAATATTTTCCCAGTAGAACTGGGAGGGATGGAAAGCAATTCAAGACACTTAAAATAATGAGCTATTTCCTCTCCTTATAGCACTTAAAATAATTGTCTTGAGGAGGGTGAAGAGTCATTCCTGGCAATAATTTGATGTGTTCTCTTCATATTATTCCTTTCAATGATTTCAAGGTTGTCTATGATAAATGACTCTTCTACTGCTGACAGCTTTGATAACACAGTTCAGTTCCCATAATAAATAAGATCAGCCTTCAGTGCCACTTCCATTGACATTTATCTTGTGACACTACAGGTTTTTTAATCAGTGCAAGGCCAAACACAGACCTTACTGTTTGTGACAAGTCCTGAGCCTGACTCTATGGCCGCTATTGTAGTGAATAAACATCTGCTCCCTTTCCCTAACAAGCAAAGACTAGCTGACATCAAGTGGTGTGCAAATGATAAAAGAGGGGAGACGCTGCATGAGCAACGCCTTTAAGATGTCAAAAGTGAATATTTCAACAGCAAGATATAAAGTAGGACAGCAATCCTGACCTGCCTTGCATGCACTTCCTGACCTCCCATGCTTTTCCACTGTCTGCCTGGGGACAATAAGAAGCCCTGTGCTTCAAATAATGAGTGTGGTAACTTTCTAGGAGAGCCCAGAAGATTCATGCCAGATCTGGGTTTGAGTTACTGTCCTTTCCCTTGGAGACACTATTTGCAAAACTCAGAACTGGCTGAAGAGTATTAATAAGCTACTAACAAAAGGACTGCTGTTCAGAAGACAAAACACTTCTGCTGAAGAAATAAGGTTTGCCCTAGTGGCAAGCCAATACACTGTTAATAGCAGTTTATACACAGTATGAAGTTTGAAAACCCAAGCAATTATTTTAGCTTACATACTGAAAGAAATCTACTTCAAGGCCAGATTGGATGGGGCTTTGAGCAACCTGTTCCAGAGGAAAGCGTCCCCACCTGTGGCAGAAGTTCTTGCAGGTCACTTTAAATCCTAATCATTCCAGGAGTCTATGAATTCGAGAAGTGAACTTATGAAAACTAGAATCCAGAGGAATTAACAAATAAAAGAATACAATATCTTGTCTCAAAAATGAAGCCATTTTATTCACTTACAATTTTAATGTAAAAATTAAGATCCATTATATTGAATTAAAAATAACTGTCATTCAACACAAATTTTTTGAGACTGAAAAGTAAGTACACCTTTAGAAACTGTACAAATTGATTGGTGGTGTCAAAAGCCTTTTGACCCCTTTGAGCCTTCCTTCCACCACCTATCCCTCAACTCTCCCACAGTGGATAGACACAGGAACACTTGTGTTGGAAACTGGACTTATAAATCAATTTCTTGCTGATGTTCAAGAAAATAGGAATTCTTCCTAGTAAAGCTAAACATAGAACAGAACATATCCTCAAAGTTTTCCACTAATATTTGGGAGCCATGGCCTCCCAAGAGCAATCCAATTTTGTGAGGATGGAAGATAAACAAGAAGTCCAGAGATCTGTTGAGCTGCAGTGCATGGAGGCCCTCCTCCAGAGAAAGGGTTAATTGGCAGAAAGAAGTAGTGTGCAAATGATCAGCAGCTTCTGGGAGTAGTGGGGAGAACTGACAAGAAGCAAGGGGAGAATACCTAATTTATGGAGTGCACAAGTTTTTAAACATGGAACTTTGTGTGATGGAAAGCAACCCTTAAAGAATTTAAGCAGGCTTAATGGGTGTCTGTATCAAGCTACACAGCATCTTCACAGTGCTAGGAGTTTTAGAGCATGGGCCTAAATAGGTCATTCATAGACAAAGAATTGGAACTCTCTAGAGACTGAGTTAATGGATCCTGAGAATAATACACCTTAGCTCCTGTTGAAACTGTGTTGAGTTCTGGTGATATAGTGTTGCCCTTCACGATTGTGATTCTTTGAGTTATTTTTGCTTTGAATATGTGACCAGCTTCTACTGTTAGGAATATAACTAACCTGAATTTTTTTAAGTCTAGAATTATGCAGAATGCTGACGATAAATATAATATTAAGAACAATCCTATATTCCACTCCTTGACATGACAGATGGGTAGAATACCTTACATCTATGCTGCTGAAACAACAAAAATAGGAACGAGAAGTGTTCCCCGACATTTTGCTGAAAATGAAAATAGGCACTCTCACCTTACTCAGTTTCATAAGACAGAAAAATTTCAAGATTCTTAATGTCATAATGGCTCCATTACATTAGTAATACATTACAATTGGCTTACAGTGCCAGAAGGTTTAAACTGGCCATCCAGTCTGAACAAAAAATATATCTGAATGGCTTTACAAGTCATGTGTACCTTATGAATCAATCTAATAAAGAGAATCTTACACTAACTACTCTTTGTTTATTAGTTAGATTGGCACAATTGTATGTGCTATTACTGTAGCTCTCCTTCACATTAATGCTGTCTCTCCACAGGCCTTCCTCTTTTAATTTCTCTTATTTAATTTTATTTAATTGCTGCTATTTTAAAAACCAACAGACTTAATTTCATTTCAATATAATATGAAAAGATGCTTCCATTGTAAATGCTCAAGGGTAAAGTAGGGTGTGGTATCTATAGCTTACTGAGTAAACTGGACCTAACTGGCCTCTGCCTGAACCTAATGCTATATAGATGTTTGGCATTTCTCACACCTCCAGAATGGCTATGTTCCCAGGAATAGTTGCTGAGCATAAGAGTTCCTTTTAACAATTCTCCAAGCCCTGAATAGAGTCACATTTTCTGCAGTCTATGCCTAGCAACAGTGATAGCCCTTTGGTAAAATACAGCCTCCCTTTCACCTCAGTCCATCTTGAACAAATATCTGAAAACTAATATGCAAACTTACAAGAGTAGAAATGACTAGTTCTAAGGAAAATTAGTTGTTTAAATTTCTCAGCAACCTACTGTATCTTCAGCCATTTAATCTTAGTTCTCTCCAGGATTAAACCACAAATCCTGAAGCCATGAAATGGTTTTTATTTTTATAAATATGTTAGAAACTCTAAACTACGAAACAATGAGAGCGCCGGCTGTCTGTCCATTTCCATTAGCAAGACTGAAACCTGGAACAATATTGGCATCATTGAAGGAGGAAGCTAGATACAAGGGGTATCTGAGGTGGCACAGGGGAATCAGTCAGGGCACTGACATTTGGCCTATTGAACACAGTTCACCTGCAACAACCTTGGGCAACTGTATGTAGCCTGACATGCAGTAAAGTAGATTTTCATGGCAGCTACTTAAGTAAGGAAAGTTTTAAGGGTTTGGGTTTTTTTCTCTCTTTTTTTAACAGAAATGCAGAAGACGTGGAAACTCAGAGAAACACCTTTTTTTACCATGGATTGAAAGTGGGGGAGATACTAACAAAGAATACAAGTAACAAACTACAAATCCATTTCTGTTTTGTTTGGATATATAAAATATTTTTTCATATAAAGTGTTGCTTCTCTTCTAGCAACCCTTGGATTTCCAAGTAAAATATGTGTAATACACCCAAAAAATGTATAGATATGACTGTTGTTGAAAATATTATCTTACCTATGCTCAGCTGTCTTTCTCTGCCCAGAACCCCTCAAAGCCCTCAATGACTTCTATACCCTCATGCAACATGCTCCTTCAGTCTTTGCTATATCCCCTTGAAACCAAGTGCAATGAGAAGGTACATACACCCATTAATTTTGTCACTAACTGCTAGGACAGACCCTGACATTTGCTTTTGACAAGTCCAACTGCGTAATCAGATGCCAGAACTAAAAGCAGAAAATGACTTTTTTCTTTATTTTTACTGATCCCTCCAAGCAAAACAAAACAAAACAAAACAACAAACAATAAGAGAGTACTCCTCCAATCATCCCTGCCTCCCCACAAAAAACCCAAACCAAATAAAACACAAGCCAGAACCCTAGAAGTCAGGTGTAGATTAAGGAGACTGGAAGAGGCTGAGTGGAAGGGAAAACAGGCAGACAGAAGAGGAATGGAAAAGATGTTATGCGATGAAAAGTGAAGGAGATTCTGAAGAATTCAGCAGGTAGTAAGTGAACTAGAATGGGTCTAGGTTCAAGCAAAGAGAGATGGAAAATAAATGGCTTCTTGGTCTTACATGATGGTTCTTAATGGCTTGGAGTTATAACAGGGAATTTAACAGCTGACTGACTGTAAGTGAAAGAGGAGAAAGAGAAGAAACTAATTTTAAAATTTTTTTTGGCAACTTATTCAGTGGAACTTATTCAGTGGAAGGTATCCCTCTCCAAAATAGGAGGAGTGAACTAGATATTCTTTAAGGTCTTTTCCAAATCAAACCATTCTATGAGTCTGACATCATCGGACTTCAACTGGCACTTCAGTGACAGAATGGAAATTAGACATTCATTCATAAGCTCAGGACCAGCAGAGTAAGAAAAGTGAGACTGAAACAACAAAGCTTAAAAAAGGGAGGAACTGAAAGACATGGGTGAGAGAAATTATATTGAATCAGGAAGTAGTTGAATGTGAGAAAGAAAGCAACTGAATGTTAAAAAGATGTGGTTGAAGCTAAAGCTTGTGATCACATAATTAAATCTAAAGCCAAAGCTTTATACTGAAGCAATACAGTGTAAGACAGTTCGAGCTATGCTTCAAAGAGTTGAATTTCTTTTTGTAACACTGTCCAAATTTCTGAGTACTTAATTTCTGGGTCCACTATTGGAGTGGATACATAGAGTTTGCAGGAAATTTATCTAACAAGGAAGGAGGTAGCAGGCCTAAATCTTAACTGAACTCTCCTGCTGCCTTGTGTTTGCTCTTTAGTTGAAGTTGTTATGGCACATTTTCTTTAAAGACTTGAACCAAGGCTTAAAGCCACTGCGTCCCAGTGTTATAAGCCGCAAGGTTAAGAATGGTTTCATCATATGTTACAAGGGTTTAATATTTTGTCATGTATGTTAGTCTTGGAAATGGTAAGAAAAATTTGCAGGATTCATTTGCAAAAATATGTTTATCCCATTACTTCCCAATTCTTTTTACAGATAAACACTTCTTATATAGGAAATGAAGTTGCACTAACAACATGATAATTTAGATAACTAGTAATTTAAAAAGCAAAGTTCAATCAAAGGAACTGTTTTTCACAGTAAAAAACTGTAGAATCATGGAATTGTCTAGGTTGGAAAAGACCTTGAGGATCAAGTCCAACAACTCACAGCAGGTACAGAAAGATCCTCAATGGTTCAGCCAGGAGCAAGGAATCTGTTCAACTAAAATTATAGAATCATTGTAGAATTGCTTTCCCCCACCATGCTGTCCATGTGGGGTGCACCAATGTTGGCAGAGACCCTACTGAGAAAGCAAGATAGGGCTGTACAACTTATCAGCATCCTCAGGCTCTACCAGGTAAAGCTGAAGATTCAACAGGCACAGATTGTATTTTGGCAAATGACCAGGAAGTTTAAAGCACATTACAGAATACATGAAAAACACAGACTCTCTAGAAACCTCTGTCCTTGGCCCCCACAAAGCTTCATTGCATTCCTGAGCCAATAGGAATTGCTACAGCATTTTTCACCCAAACATGACCCATTCAGTCAACTGAGCCAGGACACAGCACAGGCCTGCTCACAGCCAAGGCTCAACTAAGTAAGGCTGCATTTGAGTATGTAGTGCTGCTGACACGCTCTGAAAAGAAGGGGAATTGGAAAAAGACATATAAGGTGTAAGTTTAGTGCGTTCCTGTGTGCTCAGAACAAGTTATCCAAAATAATTTCTGGTTTGTGAACAGAACAGTGTATGGTTTCAGACAACACCCTCTTGTACTGTCAGCCAATTTACCTGCTCCTTTTCTTTAAAAGTTGCTAAGGAAATTTTAGAGAAACAGTCTTATTTTACTATTTGCGTTTATCTTGCTAGAAGGACTGAAAGTTGTACTCATAAAAACTAAATACAAACTGTTGCTGCATGGGACAATATATTTGGTACTTGGATGGCATGCTTTTGATGCTTTCATGAGGATACATGAGCATTATGCGAAGAAAGACATCAATGTTTTGGGTCACAAAGGTGGTTGTGCTTTCAGTCACAAGGAAAATCCTTCCCTGTGGACAGAGGTAAACAGATAATATTTTGGAAGCAAAGTACCAGAAACTGAAACAGCAATAACCTCTTGATAATAACAAAAATACTCAATAACTCTACATCCAGATAAGCAAAAATAAGGTTTTAAAGTTTCTGAGAGACCAAGTTAAATTCACTCTACAGTTAGGAACATGATACTTAAAGGCTGATTTTTCTGAGAGCCTCCAGAATATCTGGAAAGAGAACTACACTCTTCTGAACACTAATTCAGTACAGACTGTGTTACATTGATGCACCCTGCTTTTTCCCTGGAGGTTTCTTCCCTCTTCAGGACAAGAAATTATCTTTACGTAATATTTCTACATCAATATGTAACAGACTAAAAATCATCCCCACAAATTTTCTCTAACTAACATGTAAAATATCTTTCACCTGATCTTTCCACTATGGATGCTATTTTCTCTCTCAGGCTGAGACTTTCAACAGAATAAAACTACCAGTGCTTGTGGGTAGGTCCAACTCTGTCAGCAGTAAACAGGAAAATGGCTCCAGAAAAGTGGTGACATTTGGAAGTGACGTCACAATAAAATAACATTCAATTTCAATAGCAAAACCCATCCCCATATTCAAGCTTTATGTTATGATGTATCTATGATATTAGAAGGGCAAAGGATTTATAAATATGACTAGGCAAGTCTCACATTTCCTCCTGTAATGTGTCAGAACTGCAAAGGATGAGTATGATTCACAGGATGTTGTTATTCTTTTCCTTCCTTATGTGCCAGATCTGACTGATTCTAGAAGTTTAAGTTAGGGATTTTTATGCAAATGCCATGTAGCCCAGTGCTTGGGCCTGTTGTGAGGGTTTTGGTACAAAAGCATTGAATGGTGGAAAATTTTTATCCCACGAAGAAAACTTTTAAGTTTAGATTGCTGCATTGAGTAACGTTCTCTTGTTCATTTTATCTATAAAATGACACACATTATTAATTTCACAACAGCTAAAGGACGATGTTCTGTTGGTGCATTGGGATCACAGCTTAATGAAACAGTTTTTCAACCAGTGGCTTGAAATCTTTGGGAGATCTGTGGCCTGTTTTCTTAGGCTTCCTTTACCAAAGGGTCTGTATAAACTACTGTCAGTAGATTTCAAACTATTGTGCAGTGATGGATCTTTCTGCGGGAAAATATTACCAAGTTCGCAATTGGGAAAAAAGATTAAACCAGTGAACTTGGAAGTTGTTGAGGTGGCTACATGCCACCTGGATGTTGAACAGAATTCTACACACAGTCCCCAGCGTTGCTTACAGCCTTACAAAAATCAATATCACTGTAACTCTGAGGTGAATGTTTACCACAGCCTTTAAGGCCCTTACACCAAACTTGACCTGTAGGTGCAGTATTTAAAAATACATGTTCCAGGTATTTTTAAAGTCTGGATTGTATAAATGGTGTTTACAATCTCTTCCCAGTAATAGCTAAGGAAATCATATATGTACATGGATAAAGCCACAGACAAAGAAGATACACTTACATGTTCTCTGTGTGCAATGATTAATGCCTCTGGAGTCCATAAGCAATTGCTCTGAACACATTGAAAAACTGAACATGTCCTCAGGTCTGAATCATCTGGGTTCTTGTAAAAGCCTGTGAAACAGTAAATGCAGCAGTCTCATCTCCTCCCTTGAAACAAAGCCAAAAAAATAACAATCAGTGGTTCTGAAAGCTTTTCCTCCATTCCCTTTTCTGCTATCTTCTCCCACATCATGGTGAGGAGTTCCAGAATGGCATTAATAGCTCAGTGTCACTGAGACAGTGTGTCAAAACTGACAGAAGTAAAATGTCTTGCTACTTCCTCACCACAATTGATCATGTTCCACTGTTAATAGATTTTGGACACAGGACAATGCATAGAAGTGGTATTCCTTCTAAGGCTGCTGAGGTGGTAACAGTCTGTAAGTGCAACGTACCTTTGACAGCTATTTCAGACTTACACAGTTCTTTTTCTTACAGCTGCATAAAGTCTTAAATCTGGGGAAATTTGGGGTGAATTCCCTACACAATGCCCCTGATGAAAGTTCTGACTTTGGTTGTTATGACCCAAACTTTTCCAATTCTATAAACATGCACCAGGCTTCATTTTGCTAGTGGATTTGAGGAATAGTCAACTTGATGATATTACTAATACCTCCTGTTAATCTACTTGACCATACTCACTTGCTTTAGTTCTAGAGTATCTTCATTCCTCCTAAGGGAACTACTTAGGAAGCTCAGCCTCACTTTCCCCAAGTAGGAGTCATGCAATATGATACTGAAGCATGACCAATGAACATCCCTCTCAAAACACCTCAGCCTCCTCTGGGTGTTGGTTTGAACAAACTAATAATGATTGCTTCCTAGAAGCGTCTGACAAAGAATATTGGCACTGTGAGGTAAGTAACTGGTTGAAAGCAGGAAAGGCAAGACTCCTGTCTGCCACACCCTATGTTGTCATGCACTGGGAACTCTCTGAACACTCCTGCAGTTTTTGAAGACAAGTCAGAGATCCCATTTCTGTAGCCCAAATTCCACAGGTAGGTTTTTATGAGAAGTACATTACCACGATATGAGAAATAACTCCCACAAAACTGTCTGTGCTCAAGGAAATTATTTTCTTTTAAAATCCTTAAATATTCACAGTGTAATATGACATAACTCCAGGTTAAATATCAACCAGTTTTTTCCTGTACTGAATCTGCCTGACAGATTAAGGAAATAAAAAAACTTCTATAGGCTTAAGGCACTTGCTGTCTGCATTTTAATATATTCTTCCAGCATTATTTTTATAAAGGGGAGCCAGAAATGACAGTAACTGAGCGTTCCATTCAGTATGGTGGAGCATTTTATGTTGGCCAAAAGTTGAGGTCTGTCTGATTGTCCAATCAGTCAGCTGAAAACCTTGAGTAGTCTCTGGACTGGGCTAGTATTTCCCACATCACTGAGTCAAATTCATCTTGGATGAATTCTAGCTGAGAGAGGGCCTGACTATAGGTGCCTAGCTTTGCATCTGGCCTTGGGAAAATTCCAAAATTTCAGAATACTATTACAACATTTTTAATCATCTAAAACATCTTAAAGACTGTATACAAAATAAATGGAAATGTATTATAAACATACACATTATATTAAAATAAGTTATGCAAATAATTTCAGCTGCTTTGCCTGATCCCTTAAATATAACATCACTGTAAATACATTTGCATTTGTTTTGGTGGTTTTTTTCCATTCTAAAGTCTAGCACTCCTCAATAAGCATCATTTTTCATGGAAAGCAGAAAAAAAAAAAAANTCTCTGATTTCCCATGTGACTAGCTTAAGCAATCATTAGAGCTAAATCTTATAAAGAACTACCACTGAAATAAAGAGCTCACCCCTTACAGGCTTGGAAGTAGTTGCCTGATTAGACTACAGGTCTGTAGCTCATAAAATCAAGTTGACAATGTGATCTTGGAAATACAGGTGTGTTGCATAATGGCACTATAGGTTTTTTTAACAGTATTTTCACTTTTCTGGACGAAGACAGTACTGTGTTCCAGACCTCATATTTTGAAGGCAACCAAAAAAAAATACACAAAACCAAACCAAACCAAACCAAAAAAAAAAAAAAAAAGACCAAAAAAAACCCCAAAAACCAGTGAAATAATTTCAGTTTCAAAATGTTTAACATAACATCCACTCTCCAATTTCTTTTGTAAAACCGCAGTTTGACCTAAGGCAAGTCTAAGGCTGTGCTCAGTAGAGTAACATGAAGAAGCTTTTATTCCTTTGGTCTTAAAACCTGTGGGAGATGCAGATGATGTCACGTGACAATAGAGAGCCTATCTAACAAGAAGCTGAACAGTATGGTCTCCTATAAGTACAAAAAATTCACATTTTTTTGAACTGAAATACAAAGACTTTTGGCTACAGAAAAAATTGAATGGTTGACAGGAGTACTTAACAAGGCATTAAAATTAGCAAACATCTCTATATGGGCTTAAGACAAAAGAAAGGAAGAAACAAACAAGCTAGCAAACACTGATCTAAATGACCTTACTTAGAGATTCAACTCTAAAAAAGTTCAACTCAAAAAGCTCTAAATCTCACCCAGACAGTGGACAGCGCAGGGCTGACAAATACAGAGTAATGCAGGAGGACTACAGAGATACTATTTACCACTATAGGGAATACATTTGTGTGACCGAAGAGCAGCTGAAGTCCAAACCAAGTAGCACTTTGAAGGACAACAAAAGGTCTTCTTTTTAAAATATGTTAACTTTAAAAGAAGAACCAGAGATAATACAGGTCCATTACTTGATTAGGTCAGTCACCTGGATGCAGACGAATCAGACGGATTTATTGCTCTTTCTTTAATATCAGTGAGTCCTAAGCTCTCTTTTGGAAGGCTGTGATTATGGAAATGATAAACTCCCTACTAACTCTGAGCTTGAGACTTGCTGCTCCAGTTGGATGCATATAAATTTATGTGGCCCAATGGGACCTACCCCAGTGTACTGAAAAACCTGGCTAATGTCATTGCAGAAACTCTGCCCATTATTTTTTCAACAGTGTTTGGAGTCTGGAGAGATCCCAGCCAACTGGAAGCACAGCAAATATTCTCACAATTTTCAAGAAGTGTAGGAAGGAAGATTCTGGTAATTACAGGCTTGTAAGTCTCACTTCAGTGATTGGAAAAATTATGGGTAAATTTATTCAGAGCATTAGTGAAAAATACCTGAGACACAATACTGTCATTAGTCATAACCAGCACTGGTTCATGAGGGGAAAGTCCTGCTTCACTAAATTAATTTTCTTTTATGACAAAGTCACCCATCTAGTTGTCCAAGGAAAGGCATGTGGGTTCTTCAATTTTAACAAAGCTTTTGATACTGTGTCTCACAGCATCCTTCTGGATGAAATGTCCAGCACACAGCTACTCAAGTTCATTATATGCTGGGTGAGCAGTTGGCTGACTCAAAGAATTATAGTAAATGGGGTCATATCAGGCTGGCAGCCAATCACCACCAGTAGGCCAGTACTCTTTGGTGTTTTTATAAATTATGTGGATGGGGGTATTAAATGTATATTAAGGAAGTTTGACAGTTGTACTAAAATAGGAGGAACTGTAAAGTCCCTCAAGGATAGAGAGAATTTACAGAAAGATGTGGATAAACTAGAGAGATGGTAATCACTAACTGCATGAAGTTTAACAAGAGCAAGTGCCAGATTCTCAGCCTGGGACAAAGTAATCCTGGGTATATGTAACTGGTGGATGAGAGACTGAAGAGAAGCACCAATGAAAGACATTAGATGGTTTAGGTAGATGGCAAGTTGGATAGGAGTCAACAACGTGCCCTGGCAGTCATAAGAGACAGATGTGTCCTGGGGTGCATCAAGCACACCATCATCAATTGGTCAAGGAAGGTGATTGTTCTGCTTTCCAGTGCACTGGTGTAGCCCATCTCAAGACCTGTGTGCAGCTGTAGGTGCCCATATAGAGATGTTTACTAATTTTAATGCCTTGTGAAGTACTCCTGTCAACCATTCAATTTTTTCTGTAGCCGAAGTCTTGGTATTTCAGTCCAACAAAATGTGAACTTTTGTACTTATAGGAGAAACCTGTTTCCTTGAAACACTTATTAGTTTAGCAAATCTGGTAGCCTTGAAGATTTAACAAGGTGACTGCAACATAGGCATATCTTTTAATCTTTGTAATTCAAAACTCTTGACTTGCTAGCTGCTATACTAATGCAAGGGCAGTGGGAAGTAAGAATCAGGCCATCAGATGGTAAATCATAATTTCATGAATGCATAGGGTACATAATGTAGTTTACTTTCTGAATGTTACTTATCTAGAACAACAGGAAGGACTTATTTTCATTACTTTTAGATTTACTTAGACTAGGATTTGAAAAACCTTTTTTCAAACTAGCATAAATTCTTTGTATTATTTCTCTTCCATTTTCATTTTTAAAAGCTTGGTAATTCAAGTCATCTGAAATATTAAAAGAAAAAAAAATACTTCAGAATTTTTCTTAAGTTTCGTAAAACATAAAGTTTGAATACTGCTGAACCATGACCTTTTTTATAGGATGCTGCTTGTAGAACAGAAGAGTTCTACAGTTTAAAGATGTAACAACAGTCATGTAAACTTAAACTTTTACTTAACAAGGTGTTCATAGCTCACAGAGGAAGAATTTCAGTGTGATCCCTACAAATTTACAGAATGGCATAAATCAATATTAGCATGAGATTATATAGAAGCTAGTCTGTAAATATCAATATACTAAAATAGAACTTCAGGAAATATTTGGGGGTGGTGTCAGTAAGAAGAAAGATTCTTATTTGGTGTGAACAGCTGGCTATGGCTTTCTTTTCTGAGAAGAATATTAATGCAGTTTTTGTCATACAAATTTCATATTTATGACAAATATGAGACAAATAAATGTCTTTTCATGTGTCACTAGCACAGGATTTCCAGAGAAATTATAGTGATAAAATAAGGGTTTCTGGTCTTAAATCAGTGCACCTTTAAGATTTCAGATACATCTGCAGATTTTTTACTCAAGTGTACTAAATTCTTACAAAGGTCCCTGATAATAAATCTTAGATTTTAAAGTACTGATGAAATTATTTCACCAAAAGCATCCACTTTGTGGTAAAAACACTTTTGTTTCCCCAAGTTCACCACACCACACTTCGTGATTCTAGTTGTTGTAGGGGACCTGACACCTACACTGGCTGGCCTCACTTTCTCAACCCCCTTGCCATGTGTCACCTGTAGCTCCATAGATGCAGCTACTCATACTTTAGTGCCTAAAATGTTTTTCAGTGCCATGGGACAAGGAGCATTGTGGGACAAGGACAGATATATAGTACTGTTGTCTGCAAAGCCAACATCAGTGCCTTGCTATCAGCTGGAGCAACCGACTCAGCTCGCAAGCTCTGCTTCTTAAAGAGCTTGGAGATAAAAAATACTAGAAATGTTAAGGGGGACTGGGAGCAATGTATTTGCCTTGAATAAAATCTGTTTGATGAGTAGCATTACCATTCACACTGTACTTATGCTGCTCTCGCTGTTAGAAGGGGTGACTGTTTTCCTTCCTTCCTTCCTTCCTTCCTTCCTTCCTTCCTTCCTTCCTTCCTTCCTTC
>VWYE01026865.1:299874-346555 GCA_013398995.1 Alaudala cheleensis
GGCCCGTCTGGAGACGAAACTTCAGCTCCTGAGGCAGGAGATGGTGAGTAGCCGCAGCCCTTCCGCACCGCCGCCTCCCGCTCGGCAGCTGCGGCGGCGGCCCGGGACGGGCACTGCGCCGCCTGCGCCCCGCCGGCCGGCCCGGCGCGGGAAGGAGGTGCCCCGGGAGCAGCAGCTGTGCGCATCCATCTCCCGGTGCGGCCGGGCGGCTGCGAGGGCTCTGCTGCCGGCCGGGAGAGCCAGAGGCCGCTCGTCGGTGCGGCGTAGAGCGAGGGACTTGCCGGCTCTTTTCCTCGCAGTTCGTCAGGGACTCGCAGTTGGCTTCTGTTCCTGTCTACTCGTTAGAAGTACTGAAAGCTGGAGTGCCAATAAACGAAACAATTCACTTCTCTCCCTTAGTTGTAACTGCATTTTCTGCATTGCACCTGTTTCCTGCTCGTGACTTAACACCTAAAGACACACAGGATATTTTCGGGCTGGAAATTCGGCCTGGAATTCAGGGACTTGATTGCTGGACTTTAGTTTTCTGAGACTTAATTAGTTCCAAACAGGCTGTAGATGATGCAGAGCAATTCTTGAAAAAACAACTATTTATATTTTGGTTGAGTGGTACATTTTCTTTTACCAGTGGTCTGTGATGGGACTATGTACGTAGTTCAGATCCTCTGTCTTGTTTACTGTCTTAGTGCAGGTGCTTGTCCTACTTTGTATGTCACCATCTCAATAAATGTATTTTGTCAGAAAATGATGCCATGCAACTGGCTTAACTTTTAATAAGACAAACCAAAAGGAAACTCTTTGCAAGCAAGTGATCAAGTGATTAGTGAACACTCAGCAGCTATGAACTTGAAAATGCTGGGCACCTCAGACATGTGAGCATAGATAGCTTTAATTTTTATTAGTGTGAAAGTGTTATGCGAGTTCCAAAAACTACTTTTTAGTAGCTGTTTTTTCCATAGCTCCTGCCACTAAGCTTAATTTGAAAATGGGATGAAATTTGATGGGGTTGAGATGGAGATTTTTATGGCAAAGTGTTGAGATAACTTTATGCAACAATCCTGGAACTCAGCCATTTACAGCAAATAAATCAATATTGTTCTGTGTGAATGAGTGCAATGCCATACCACAAGTCCCTCTACAGTGCTGCATATAGGTACAGAGGTGTGTGGGTTTGTAAAGGTTTTTAAAGTATAAGTGTGTTGGGCAAAAAGGGGAAGAGAATGGATATTCTGAGAGTTAATAGCCAGGATGGTAATGCTAATTTTGAGGTGTATCTTTCAAATTACACTTCCTGTTGTATGGCCTGGTATTATTTAAGAGATCTCCCCAAATCAAACTATGAGTGTATTCTGTGGAGATCTTTTAGCCACCTTTCAGTACCTAGACCAGGCCAAACAAGAAAGCTAGAGAGAGGGACTTCTGACAACATCATGGAGTAACAGGATGAGGGGAACAGCGTTAAGCTGGAAGAGGGTAGATTCAGAGATGTTGGGAAGGAGATGTTTACTGAGAGGGTGGTGGGGCACTGGAACAGGTTACCCAGAGACATTGTGGGTGCCTTTGTGCTTATCATTTGGAACGGGTCCCTGCCCATGGCAGGGAGGTTGGAACTAGATGATCTTTAATTTTCCTTCCAACCAAAGCTATTCTATGACTTTAGGGTATTCCAGTTCTAATAATGAGTAGCACACTGTCTGCTTATCTGAAGTTTATTTTTAAATTTTAAGCTTGCACAATGGTAGTCCAATGACCTGCAGGCAGCTTATAATGTATCGGATGTCAGATTTGCAAAGGAAGCAAATAAGGTAGCCAGAACTGTTGGCACAACTGTAACATGTCAAGACAACTGTGCCTGTTAAGAGAGGAGGACCTGAGTGAATTGCCCATATGCCTTTTCCTTTCAACTTGGTCTCTTCAGCTACTTCCCACTTGCAAATGTCATGTCACAGTCTTTCTTTTGCCTCTTCTTCCTCCCACCATCCAGTTTCTCTCTTTTCTCTCACTGCCCTCAGCACAAACATATTTTAGTCCCAAAAGCTTTGACCTCCCCTGTTCTTTGTCACTCCAATGACTGACTGACTTTTCTTATCTGAGCTAATTTCTCATGATGAGTAAGAGGAGTTAAGTTCTTCCCATTTGACTGCTGGTCTGTACATGCCCATTAAACCACCATTACAATTACTAATTTAATTGGTACCCTGTCTATACTTTTTTTCATACTCTCAACGGTCTTCTGTAATCCAGAGTATGAAAATGAACTACCTTCCTGGATATTTTTCTCTGTCTCTGGCATCTTCAGGATTTTCCTCAATCCTTCAGCTTCTTAATCTGTCACTGTCCCCTCTGCAGTTTTCTGTCTGTGTGGACATACTTTGTAAGTTTAAGAACGATATCAGGTAAAAATTGTGTTTCCTTTCTATGCTTCTTTCCTTTTTTTTACTGCATATAATTTCTAAAATGGAGCCAAAACCTGTATTTTTTTTTTTTCACACCTTGTTCTAATGCATTATTCTTTGGCTTTGCTGCAAAGCATAGGAAGTCTTGGACATGTTAAAAAGTAGTCTGTAGCTGCTGCAGTAGAAAACATGCAAAAAAAGAAAAAGATAAAGTTTAGCAAACCAAGTGTCATCCATTAAGCTTTCTTTTTCTAGTTGTACTATGATGGCAGCTTCTACAGCCCACTCACTGAATTTTGGATGGACCTACCTCTGCTTTTTTACTCACTTGTTCCAGACTTGAGACAAACAAACAAGGTTATTTAGGTTCTTCTTTTCTAGTGGTATATTAAAAAAGGCAATATTTGACTTGGAAATGCTGAGTTTGACTATGAGCTGCAGTACCTGACAAATAGGTGGGGTGTATGTGGCAGTGGTCCATCTGCTGGATGAAGGACTTGAGGCTTTCCCTTTCTCTTCCTTCAGATTCTTTTGCTGTTCAAAAGGGCTCTTTTTACCTCAAACCTGATTTTGCTAATGGGCACTGGAATCATGCAAAGCACACAGAGTACAGTTCTTGAAATACCTGATTGGCCAGGTTTACTTCCCTTTTCTTATCCTTCATTTTCCCATGAAGGCCATGGTGGAGACCACATTGGATCCTGAAAAGCCTTGAGTTAAAAGGCCATAAATTAGAGAAGAAGCAAGATGTAATTGCCAGCGTGAGTCAAAATACTGTGCTGTGGTCAAACTTGGGTGGAATGAATACCTCCCACTATCTGACCCTTGATTCAGTATGAAATTTGTCACACTGTTACTGTTCAGATCTTTCTTCCTGTGGTCTTCTCGGTGGAATGCTCTGTTGGGGAGTTGATTATAAACCTTTATAGCTGCAGCCTTTTTTCTAGTGTACCATGCTCCTGAGGTCATCATTCAACACATAACACCTTCATTGCAGCAAATAATCTTGTGAGGCTCATTCTGCAGCCTGAAATTATACTGCTTCTAGAGTGTCACTTCTCCTTCACAAGTTCTGGGATTACTCAAAGGGAGGTTTTCTTTAGCAGTCAAGAAAGAGACTGGATGGGGTTTTTCCTTTTAATTCAAACGTTTCCAAAATCAACTCTTTAATGCCTCTTTGCAAGCTAGAAAAATAAACATTATTGCACTACATACAATAATAAAAATATTTTTAAAAAAGCATTGCATAAAAATATTAAAGGCAGAAAAGATAAGCTGTATCTTGGAAGTGAGGGGTGGATGGTGATGTTGGGACTTTTATTGAGATTCCTTCCAGTGAACACTGTTGAGAATCAAATTTTGTTGGTGAATCTGAACATCCAGCTGGGTATACTGAATGCAGCAGGTTTTAGACTGGAGAATAAAGTAATTGAAACAATCCTGTTTTCAAGGAGCTGAGCATTACAGATTTAGGCTAAAGCCATTTGAGATAGAGGCATATTCTTACGCTAACTTGTTAGCTGAGTTCTCTTATCCTTTCTTCTCCTAGTTTAATTTTAGCGTAACTATTTTTTAAAGGCAATTAACATTGATCCCTGACAAAATAAAACTGGAATTAAGGCAAATGTGATCATTTTAATGGCAGTTCTCCTTGATGTTTTCAATGGTTGGTTTGTCTTGTTTTTATTATGCTTTTTATTAGTTTTGGGTTTGGTTTTTTTAACTGTCCCTAGCACAGTAATGAAGTTTCAGGTTGGAGGGCTGAGCTGTTGTAACCCTAGTCTACCAGATCTAAAGAGTCTGACAAAATTCATATTTGCTTAGATTTGTTAGATCCATGGTTGCAGGGGATCTGCATTTATTAGTTTCTTTGAAGGACTGATTTTAGGAAGTTTACAACTGTGACTTGAAATATCTCCTTAACATGCTGTCAGTACAGGCTGCTACATTTACTATTTTGTATGATAACATCAGTTGTCTTAACTGAAGCCAAGATCTGGCTGCAGTGTGCCTAGTCAGCAATGCAAAGCTGTGTTTAAGATGCTGGTTTTCAAGTAGATTACTTATAATTTTTGGTTAAACACTTGACCGAAGATAAAATCTTAAATATAAAATTACTAGTGGCTAAGCCTCAAACCTTTGCAGGAGAGTTTGATTAATCTTTGTTTTTTAATGAGCTGTTATTCAGTGAGTCCCTAAAGTGAGGCTCTTAGAGGTACAAAGAAAGCATATAGAAATAGAAATAATTTCCCCAAGTCCTCCTGAAGTTGACTGAAAAAGGGGTTAATCCTGTAATCTTGCTAGCAAGTTCTGTCCATACCCTCCAGTTTGCATGATGTAGTAGAGGGGTTTGTAATTTTTGCATATAATGCAGATTGGGCAGTGTTCATAACAGTGGCTCATGTTAAAACGGAGTTGTAGACTAATCCTTAGGGAAAATAAATCTAATAAGGAAAAATTGCAACTTATTTTCACCCTGAATTTTTGAGCCTTCTGATAAGTTGTAGCTTGGAGTCAGTTTTCCCATGGGTTTTCATGTAAATAACAGGTGCTGTTTCCTAACTAGCTTGGATGTTCACATTCTTCTTACTGGGATGGATTTCTTTGACAAGCATGTGTATTAGCCAGTGTGTGTGTAGAGGTGTTTCTTTCCTCCACCTATCAGAACTTTTTATTCCTTTGTATAAATATTTCTGAAATTCATTAAACTTCCTCTTTTCCTCGCTTCCCTTCTCGACTGCGTGTCGTGTGATCTTGTTTGGTATCAGTGCGACATCTTATAGTGCCAGAATTTTGCCAAGTTTTCCATCTTTTCAGATCATCTGTGGAAGGATGAGCTGAACAAGGTTATTTAAATTAATGCATATTTAAACAAATATTTTGACTGGCAAATCTCACTCAGTGCCTGGCAGAAGGATTTGATTGTGGAACATCTAGATGTTGTACTCAGTCAGAACTTACGTCTGTTCTTACTCAGCTATAGCAGCTGCTGAAGGGTTTAAGTCCCCAGGAAGTACATATGAATATGTGCTTAAATTATTAGCTGCTGCATGGCCAAGAGCCCATAAAATATTGCTGGTACCTGACTGAGCAACATCAGTGTGAGATACTTTGGTGCACATGCATTCGTCTGGTGTGAATCATCACAACAGCATCAGGGATACTACAGCCAAGACTTCCAGTCAGACTGCCCGTGTACTGTGGGACTTTTGCTAGCATTTATTTCAGAGAATGTATATTATAATTTCATTATTCCTTCCTGGTTTACTTTTTGAAGAGTAGAAGAATCATTAAAGTTGATTTTTGAAGTCTGATTCCTGACAATTTGTAATGAAACTACGTGAATTCCAAACCACTTCTGCAGAGTTGTACAGTTTATGATAACTTTTAGCAAACAGATTATAACTTTTCTGTTGAAATCAGCATAATAGCATGGTTTTCATAGAATGGCCTGGGGTGGAAGGGCTATTCCTTAAAGGACTTCAGAAGACATCTGATTTCACCTTTCAAAGGAAAGAGAGTCTGGGTGACATTGTCAAGCACCCTGTCCATCTTGAAAACCTCAGCCAGGTAACTGGGGAGGTTGTTCTCATGATTGCTTGCCTTCACTGAAAAAAAATGAGCTTGTAATAAGATGAAACCTTTCCTGGTCCTCTTTGTATTAGCCCAAATTATTGGAATGCTGTGAGGAAATATCCCTATCCCAAAGACTTCTCTAGGGAGAAAAGACCTAACTCGTTAAGTCACCTCATATGGCAGATTTTCCAGCCCTTTGATCATGCTACTTTTGTGTGGGCACTTTCTTTTATGTGGTTACTTATGACAACAACAATTTAAAATTGCCTTTTGTATATGAGCAGGAAAAACTTGAAATGCACAATACCAAATATGTATATTAGGCAGAGGCGGTGGCCAACAAGTGCATTTCTACTCTTCAATAATTTCTTTTTCCCTAATAGTAAATAGTAAAAGAATGCATTTTCAATTCATGTTTTAAAGGTTACTAGATTATTTGTCTTTTCTCTATCCTCAAAGTCAAAACCTAGTAAACTTTCCACAGTGGACATGTTTATTTTTTATGTGTTTCATTTCTGTCCATGTCCTGGAATTGAGGCTGGTTGCTGAAATCTGTAACAAATGGAGATGAAGTTATAGGAGTAAAAAGGCAGAGGATCTGAGGTGTTGAAAAGCAATTGAAATTCACTTAAATTGAGTGCAATTTCTCTGATGGATTTGACTTGTATTTATAAACATGGAAATTATACTTACTATATGTAAGCAGTTCCAAAAGATGGCTCTCAGTTTGCTGTTTGTAAAAATGAATAACTCTGAATTACAGACAATCTTATAATAAAACTTCTTTGTTGTGAAGACAGACTTACAGCCTTCATTATTTAACCTTACTCCCATAAATGTGGCTTCTAATTATAGGCTTTTTCCTGTAGTGGACGTGTTCATGGTAGGCAACTGGAAGCAGCCCTAATGTGGAGGGTGACCAAAATGAGTGTGTAGGAGAAAAGTGACCAAAATGAGAGACCAAAACACATCCAGAGGGTCCATAAGCCGCCTTGTATTTATATCTTTGAAAGATATAAGCCACATAGTTTAAGCTTTCAAGCGTTTTCAAATCTAGAGGATATTGGGACAGTCATTTATTTCACAGGTCACTTGTTCTGTCTGTGTTTCAGTGCTGAGTCCCTCTGGTGCCTGCTGCACATGAGAGTGTGTGGAATAAAATGTGTCTGAGGATGCCCCCCTTTGAATTAACTCTCAAGGAGTTTTCTCTTCTTCCATAAAAGATAAGGAAGGACTCTAGAGCATATATATATGTTGAGTATATAATAAGTATATAGAGTCAGCTACAACATTTTGTCAGGATATGCAAACTCACCTAGAGCTTCCATAAACATGGAGAAGAGCATACTGGCACACCAATGCAACCTTGGCCTCAGCAATCCAATCCTTGTCTTTCCCCACCAACCTAGCCTTTCTTAACACTTATAGTTTGTCAAGGGAATGATATGGCAGATTTCTTAATTAATTTTAAACACAAACTAGCCAGGCTGCCAGAGAAGTTATCCAAATGTTTCATTTGCCATGCTGTACAATGAACTCCTCGCAGTGCTTTATGGCTCTGCTGGGTACAGTGCCAGATGAAGTGAAAATGTTTAGTGACTTTTAAGCAATGGCAAATTACTATTTAACTACAGGGGGTTTCAGATTCTGGCATAATTTGTGATTTCGTTCTCTGCTGTTAGATATCAGCTGCATTCATGACTCAAATGCTTCCAGAAAAAGAGCCATTTTACTGCATTCTGGTTTGGCTATGAAATCTGCCTCTCTGTAGGTACAGAAGGAAACACATCAAAGAACTATAATGCAACAAGTGTCTCCAAGCTCACACATTTTTACCCCAAGGTAGAAACAAAAGCAGAACAGCTTGATTGCTTTATAACTTTTTTTTTTCTGTCTTGCTACAGAATTTCCATTGGTTTACAGAAGTGTTGTATTGAGATAGTTGCACAGCTTTTGTTAGCTCAGACACTTGCTTATGGGATTCAGCAAACATTGGACATGACTTTCTTAACATTCAGTTTAAAAGACTTTTTAATTTAAAAACTTCAGACTCAGACCTTGATCCTTCCAATAATTACAAGTTTCTAGAAAAAAACAGTCCTGACTCCAAGGAGGAAACTAAGAAGCATTTCTGTGGAAAGAGGAATAGGATTTATATTGTTTAGCCACCACTTTAGAAAACTAGTGAAAATTGTGTACATCTCCTCAGCCCTGCTATAGCCATATCTGGAGTGCTGTTTGGGAATCCATTTTGGGCTTTCCAGTTTAAGACCAGCAACTACTGGAGAGCTGGTCCTGCAGGGGTTATAAAGGTGCATAGGGGTCTGGAGCATCTTCTCTCTTATGAGGGAAGGTTAAAGAAACTGGGCAAGTTTGGCCTGGAGAAGAGGCAGCTGAATTTGTAAAAATACCTTAAGGGTGGCTGTCAAGAAGATGGAACCAGACTCTCTTCAATGCTGCCCAGTGACAGGACAAGGGATAATGAGCACAAACTGAAATACAGGAGATTCCATCCAAATATAAGAAAAAGCTCTTTTCTTTGAGGGTGATTGAACACTGGAACAGGATGTCTAGAGAGGTTGTGGAGCCTTACCTCTGGAAAATTTTTAAACCTGCCTGGACTCAATCCTATTCAGCTTGCCATAGCAGTGATGTGGGTTTAGATGATCTTCAGAGGTCCTTGCCAACCCCAACTCTCTATGATTCTGATTCTGAATATATAGGGTTCTTCTTGGAGTGAGATTAATATGTACCTTTGTTAAGAGTGCTTGGAGGAGGCCTGTCCTGGAGACATTGAAAGGGTGGAGTTTGGCAGCTAATACGGACCATTTTCTTTGTTCAGCAAAGGCAAATGGTACACATTAAAAACAAAGTACTTAATAATAGAACAGTGGCAATGTAGGGGTTTATGTTGGTGTTGAAGAATCCTTTCCATGGGCAAGAATATTTTCTGACTAATGGTATTTAGATGGGTCTGCACAAAAACATGACAACTTGGAGAAGTCATTCAAGGAGTCATTGTAAACTTTAGACTATTTTTCTAGTCTTCTCAAAACTATACAGCTATGACAGGAGCAAATATGAAGCCAGAATGATAATTTTACAGGATTTTTCCTATTATGTGACTTCAACTACATTTTGCCTTCACAGGGCTATTTCAACTACTATGAATGTTAATGACTCGTCCACATGTCTTGGCAGAATTGTGCAGTGCACTGAAATATTTTTATTTCAAGTGGTGTTGTGTGGCAAGGTTCTAGGGTTACAGGTTTGTAGGAGAAAAGTGTAAATCCTGCTACAGCAGAGAGAGGAGAAAGCCTCTGTGCAAAAGAGCAGTACTACTAGCATATCAAAGCAACAGTGATGTTCTTCAAAGGCCTGTGGAATTTACATCTTCCTTTGTTAGCACCTGCCATTGGTTGCTGTGCTGAGGCAGGGGAATGAAGGCACAGTTGCTGTTTCCCCACAGCCAGATGAGGTACCCAAGTGATGATAACTTCATAAAGCTATTTAGGCACTCACCAGTGCAGAGCATCAGTCCACCCGTTTCAGACAAGACAGAAAATGCAACCGAAGCAACACTATGATCTTTAATCATTTGTAGTTTCTCTCCTTCATTTTTATTAATTTGTACTCTGATGAAGTTTAGCAACAAAATGACTTCAGAAGAAGAGCTGTTACCATCTCTTTTCAAAAACAACCAAACTTCTCTAGTCCAAATCTACTGTGTTTTCCTTGACTAGTTCTCTCTTTTCCCAGCTTATCTTTGATTATTCACAAAGGCTGTATTTGTCTTTTCCTAGCCATGTTTTGCAAATCTTGCCCCTTATTTTTGCTCTCCATCTAATTTAGTATCTAGTAGAAGAAGAAATGGGAAATACAAGCAATTACCTTGATTCCTTCTAAAGCTACTCATACATCTGATAACTGCATTGATAGCTATGATTTACATAATGTACTGGAGTAGAATCACACCACAATGCCCCAGTGCTTTGCTATGTAGAAAGCTTTGCTAAGAACAGGTTTAGATTATAAAAAGAGCAATATGACATTAGCTAGAGTGGTGTAGAAGCTGAGAACTGCACTATATGGTGTGGGTAATAGTTATTGATCAGAGAAGGAATCAAGTAATGTGGGAAGAAAATGTTACCTAGAGTGCCTGGTTTTTCCTTGACATTTATAGTTCATGACTGGTTACTCTTAGTACCTTCTCACATCCTTGCGGGAAGCATAGGATGTATCTTTGTTTGATTGTTAATTTGCATTGATAATCATGCCTTGTGACCTCTAGAATTAATTGCTGTGGTGTGTTCTGTGGGAAACAAAGGGGTCTGTGGGTTTTTGAGCCAAAAGGAGCCAAGAGGGCTCAAAAGTTGCAGCTGGTGCAGTTCTCAACAGCCTGCTTGGCTCATTGTTCTGGCCCATTTCTGTATTTCAGCTTGCTAGAAATGATTGTAGCCTGTTGCTTTGCTCCTAGATTTTTGATCTGCAGGTCTCAGATGCAGGTGAGGTGCTAGCTGTTTGGTCCCTTATTAGTGGTTGAAAAAGAACAAAATTATTTAATTTTTTTTATAGATACCAGGACGTTTGAAAAGGTGTTTTTGTTCAAAAGACTCAAAATAGGCAGCTTGATGTTACCTGAAAGATCTAAAACTTGCTAGTGCTTTCAGGGAGATGTGAAGACTATGTAGGGACCATATTTTAGGAGAATGGTGTTTACACCACTGAGGAGATTTGGATGAAGTTTTGCATTGAAAAGAAAAATGAAGCTGAATTTCAAAGACATGGAACTTCAAATAGGTCACAAAATAAACGTAACGAAAACAAAACCAAACTCCTTATTTTTTAAGATACTGACGCATTTTTATTCAAAAATTTAGTACGGAAACATAATGTTCATAATGTTTTAGTTGGGGAAAAATCCCAGTGATCAGCAAATCAGTTTCTAGGACTACTAAAGCATTCATAGGAGCACATGTGATCATTTATAATATCAAAGCTGTCTTGAAGTTCTTTTTTATTCTTATCCAGATAAACCTTCAGTAAATAGGATTGCATGTCGCCTTTACCTAGAGACTTGATTGTTAGATTAAAAATGTGTTTCAATAGGATATACCCCATCTCCAGGAATAAAGAATTGTTTCAAACAGAATTCTGTTTTGAATTCCGGGGAGATTCAGAAAATACTTCCTTTTTTTTTTTTTTTTAATTGTATGTGTCTCTCCGGTGGTATTGTGAAAGCAGACTTGAATTTCAGGATAGTTCAGATTTCTCCCCAGCATTACTATTATTGTGTCTCAGGGATTTAATTATATAAGGTGGGTAAGGTGGGTGTTTTGGTGAGGTTTTTGTCAGATTTGGGTTTTTCCCTTTCTTTTACATTTTAAAATGTTTTAAAAGTTTGCTGTTATCTCTATGAAGGCAGTATTTTCAAACTTTGGGTATACCTGTAAGCAAACCCCATTATCTTCTTTTATTTTAGTTGTATGCTTTTGAGTATAGTTCCACAGTGCCAGCATTGAAATTAATTCATTTTGAAGCGATGAACAGCTATGGAGTGGTTATTATATTTTCTTCAGTTTTTTGCATAGTGTTTCTAACAATTTGTTTTGGTCAAGACAAACATAAATAATGCAGAGACTAAAATCCAATGGGAAAAAAAAATAGACATGTTCTTGGGAGCCAGTGCTGTCTCATGTTGGTCAGAAGACTTTGTGCATTGTACATCTGCATTGTGGCTGGTGTCCAGATCACTTTATAATGATGCTGTGATGGTCCATCTGCTGTAATACTTTCTGACACCCACAGCCAAATGTTACAGCTTCATATTGACCCAAATGTTTGGAGTGGAGTTAATCTTGTCTGTCAACAAATGTGGGTCCATATTATGGATTGTTCTGGACATGTTCACCTTTGTCACAGCAGATACATGTCTAAGGTCGGATGATGCTTTTATGGCAGTAGTATGAGATATTTAGAAGCATTCAGTAAAACTTTCCAGCAGCATTCAAAGTTTTTCCTCTTTGTAAATCCCTACATTTTGTCACTGCTCCCTTTCATGTTAATTCATCTAAACTTTAAAAGAGTCAGGATATTCCTTTTACATTTTTCATCCTCCTGATACTGGATGTTTCTCTATTTTTTCTGTAGTACTTCCATTCATTTAAAGAGCTTATTTAACATTTGTTTTACTTGGACAGGAGGTGAGGAAATAAGAACCTAAATAATTAACTTTTTTTTTTCCTTCTATTTGCTCTCAGTTGTACGTCATGTTTATTTTTGATGATCATCATCATATCTATTTAGGCGATACTTAAATAGTTCATTCTTTTTCACAATAAAATAAAGAGATGGCCAAAAAACTAAAACAAAGAAATAAAAATATACTTCCCCCCCTGGGAATTTTTTATTAGATTTAAGCATACAAGATACCTCAAACAGTATAATGTTAAAAGAAAAAATGTACCATACTGATTAAATGATTCATCATAATAATTGATATTTTATTATCAAAATTATGAATACACTTGGCAGGCTGCCCACACATATTCCCCACACCTACTCCAGACAAGGACCCTGCATATTTCAAGGCAGTGAATAAAGGCCTTGAGATTCACCTTTTGGGGTTTTTTTTCTGAGATAATATGACTAAACAATTGCACAACTTGGTGGTATGTATTTTCCTGTCAAGTAAAATGGAAACAATTTGTATGCATAAAATTAAAATATTATAATAGGGTGTTACAAGAGAAATGCAAATTGACAATACTGTATTTCCTGTATCATATGATAACCATATTAGCATAATATTTTGTTAATATATTTGCAAGAAATGTCCTTGGACCTGCTTATTGAGTTATTTACTCTGTTTGCCTACTGAACTAACTTGCTGTCTCATGAAGTTGCTCCTAATTATTCTGGTGTATTCTCCTACATTATTCTGGTGGTGCCTCAGACCTGCCCTGTCCACTTCCTTGCTTTAGCTAATGGGTTGTTAAGCTCTCCTTACAGTAAAATCCTTATGTGGCTGATGTGGAATCACAAGGTCTCCCTTCCTCCTTCCTATCTAAAAGTCACTGTGCTCAAAACTGTGTTATGTGACTGCCAAACTTTACAGACAGACGTGGGGAAATACTTACTGCAAGGACTTGGTGAAGGACTGCAGTGGAAAACCAGGAACTTGAAGCAGGACAGTGACTAGGCTAGAGCCTCTGTTTAAAGCAGTAAAGGGTGCAGACAGAAACTGAAAACCCAATGACTACTCCCCCTATGAGCAGCTGGGGGTTCAGTGATAGTAACAAATGCTACCTAAAAAAATCCAATAGGATGGTTTTAGCAATTTTGGAGTCTTCAAAACATGCAAGAGTATAAACAATCTCTTGCAAAAGAAGTCAAAGATTAAGGGATCAAAACTTTTGGTTTGTCATAGTGTTTTTATTGTGACTCATTATGAAGTACAGCTGAGTCAGTGTAACTTGCTCACTTCACCAATAGACAGTAGATCAGCAAACCATAACTACAAATCAACAATAGATCTCATAAATTTAGCTTTTTTGTTTATTTGTACCTTTTGTATGTGCTCCCTCATTGTCTGAAGCTTGCCACAAGTGTAAAAACAGGAGAGAATAAATGGGAAAATGATACAGCAATACATTATAACTCCAAATAAGTCCATGCTGAAAGAAACCAGATGCAGAAAAAGCTGTTGGTCTACATTTATCACTGTTGACTGAAATTTAATTTAGCTAAATCAATGTGAGGTAAATCACAGGGAGAGACCCAAGACATAATGATGAATATTGAAGCACCTGCTTCGACTCTGGCAGTCTCATTCCCTGCCAGGCTTTGGTCCATTGTTTTGAGAGAGCTCATACAGAGTTTCAGTCAGGTTGGTTGGGTTAGCTTGAATTATTGCGGTGTGTGAATTTACCACATTTAGTTGGCTTTGCTGTAGAGTGCATGTGGCACATTCCCACAACCAGTAACTGTTCTACCAGTGCATAGAAGATGCCTTCTAGTTGATGACAGCCAACTTGTCTTCTTACTCTCTGTCACATAAAACTCCCTGATTTTTAACAGGAGATTCAAATTCAGGAGAAGTTAAAATTCAGAAGTCAGCCTAGGCATTTTAATTTTTGTCATCTTGATCCTGAAATATCATTGCCTAAAGCAGCATAATTATATGAAGAAACCAATGCAAACACTTTGAATCAGTGGGACAATTTAGAAGCAGGCAAGAAGTTTAAAGACGTGTACTTGCATATATTTTAATTTAAGTAGGATGTAGCTCCTGCACAGCCTATTAATCATCCTGTGTGTTAAAGGAGCAGACATTATCTGTTATTTGTGGTTTTATTTTTTTTTCTGACATGTTAAATTGGGGTAAAAAAGGAGCATCTCTTTTACTCACTGGTGTTGAGAAGCTGTTGTAGTATAACTTGAGCTTGCTCACCTTCAAATGGCATGCTTCATGCTTAATAAACAAATCCTGTCTGTGTCACCAGACTTATCCCTGTTGTAAACATGTTAGGTGGGTGACTCCAGTTAAATAACACTTGAAATGACATATTCTGAATTTTGGATTTTGAATAAGTTGCTTATGGTGTTTTAGCTTGTTATGGTCTCACAGAATTAGTCAATGAAGTTTTATTGACCAGTTTTTTATCCTTATATATCTTCTTACTATATTTGTATCTTGATAAGACTTGAGAAATTGCCAACCGCTGTTCTATTTTTGTCACCCTCATCTTCTGCCTCATAAATTAATTTCCTTAGTTACTTTAAAACTTGTTATTCAGTATTTGTAATAGTAAAAGTAACACCAGGAGAAAGTGGAATAACATTAGCTTTTTTGAAGAAGAGACATCTCAGAATGCAAAACAAATTATTATTTTGACATTTATTGTTAGATTTTTTTAATTACATCTCAAACTAATTGATGGGATTTACTGTTTTATGAAAAGTTGAGGTACTTTCCCTTTTAAAAATGAAAGGGGAGGTAGGCATAGCTGGCAAGCTCTTCATCTTGAATGATATGGGAAATAGAAGAGATTGACTAGGAAAATGGAAAGCTATCTCTGAGACATCCTAGGAAATGGAAAAAATGGTAGCATTAATACTCCTGAACCATAGTGGTCATGCACAGCTGTTTGGTATAGAAAAGTTCTACTGGTTTGAAATCCTGTTTGCAAAAAGTCGATAGAGATGGGTATGGTAGTGTTTAGCAACAGATGGAGTTAACTGCAGTTAGTGTCATCTAACGTCTCCTCATGTTTGTTATCTTCTGCAAGACTCCCCAGGACTGAACCTCTGTGGGGCTTTCTCGGGGCTACTGTACTTTGCTACTGTTTCCATCCACTTCCACTTAGGGAATTTGTGTCCAAACTCCAGGTGTTCTAGAACACAGATTCTGGAGCAGTCAACCCTAGATTCATCTTGAGATTCTTTGCAGAGCAGAGCTTCTGATCTGAGTGACTTAAGTAGCTCCCTGAATCCATTAAGTTGTTAAGATTTTGTCTGTTGTAAGGACTTACTTCACTATGCTCTGGTTAAAAGACATATCCTGAAAAAAATACCTTATTATTTAGGTAACTCACTTCTTTACCTTTTGCTGCTATACTCTTCACAGCACAGAACATAAAAATGTTGAGAAAAAAATAAAACTGAAATGATTTAATTAAAATTAGGGATATCTTTCCTCAAACCACTTTTTATGATTGCTATTAATATTCCTGCAGAGTTCCTGTAGTTAGAAGAGGCAAGATGTGGATCCGGGAATTTAAAAGAAAGTAATCTGGTGGAAGAAATTAGAGTTCCAAATAGCTTTTGCAGATTAGAAGGGTATATTTAACAGACATTTTAGCTTTGCCATTTCTGGAGGGCAAAGTGACCCGCTGTGTTTGGAGCTGACTGGAAGCTATGTCTGCAGAACATGCAGCAGCAAGGCCATTTTGTCAAATTGTGACTACATGTGAGACTTTCATCCAAAAGCTAAGTGATCAGGCTAGGGACAGCTAATGCACTACTGTGGGTGAGAGGAAGCAATAATTGTCCTTGTTAGCAGTCCTGGTCATTAAGAGTTTCATTCTAAAAGCAATTACCTAGTCAAGTTCTTTCTCAAAAAAAATGAATTGCATACAAAAATATAATGAACATTTGTGTGTCTCTCCGCATCTATACATACACAAAAGCACTTTATATATAAAGTGTTTGTAAATATATCAGCTTTCTTAAATAAATTATGACAGTGTTGTACATATTATTACAGAAGACCAAAAGAAAGGAAGAAATATTTTGTTAGAACAAGTATGAGAGAGGCACAGACAGGTGTTTAGCCCGGCTATTCCTTCCAGATTAAAGTTCTGGTTCTGTCTGAACACTAATCTGTGCACTTATGCTACCAGGATGTCTTACTTGAAAGATGCTGTCACCTTAATTTCATTATTTTCTCTTGCTGTGACTAGCTCTTCATGTTAAACATTTAGTATCCCTTCTGTGATAAGCACAATTGCAAATATAAGAGCAAAACTAAGCAAAATATACAGAAGTTAACCTGGAGCACAAAATTAGTTTTTACTCTCTTGTAAAAGTTTTTTTTGTAAGAGTTTTTACTCTTTTTTTTATACACCTTAAGTTTTGCTGAGGACTGATCCATAATAACACATACTTTCCCTGTGGCGGTTCTGTGCTCTAGTTTTAGCTCAAAGGACAGATACAAAAACTGTTCTAAAAAGCCTTTATTAGCTATGATACACTGTTTAGATTATTCCTGAAATGTACCTGTCACTGTGCATAACAAATGGAGCTGCCAAGCATGGTGAGATTTTATTGTGTTTAGTCCTGTTAGCTGAATTGTCTTGGACTGATTTGTTTACTCCAAAAACACTCCCAACTTGTATACTCCAGCAGCTTCCAAGATAAATGGGTTGCAGCTACATAAGCGAGTGAAAGCTAATGTGATTGTGTCTGTGCTAAAGCACATATGGGGCAAAAAATGTCATTTTGACATTTTGTAAACCATATTAAAGAAGATGACACTTGTTAAACTACTTTTTAGTATTTGTTTTAGGAAAAGCTCACTCTTGATATGGGAAACTTGGAATGACATGGTAGCTAGGAGGAGGATGACAACTCTAGTACTCAGGAATGTAAAAGAATTGCTTCCAGTAAGGCTGTTCCACAAAAATGCTGAAGCTGTTGCTGTACTTAGAGAAAAAAAATGGTTTCTTGTGAAGTGAATCTGAAATATACGGGATGTCTACTTTATCTAAAAGGGATGGTTTTGTTTGAGTCACTTTGGTGCTAGTTCTGTTAAACATTTCCTAAATCAGCCTTTTGGGAAACTTGTCTCTGAGCATGATTATATTCAAGTTGCTGAAGTCGGTAGTTGCATTTGAGAAGTTGGGTAATTTACTGTTTTCATGACAGCCTGGTTGCTGAGCAAATGGTTCATAGTGATTTATTGGTGAGAGTAGAGGAATTGGCTTGAGCAGGAGAACTACAAAATGGTCAATCTGTTTCCATAACCTCCCTTCTGAAACAATGATAGGTGAGCAGTAGTGTTAAAACTGTGAATGGTAGCTAGAGCTGTTTTGCACAATACCAGGTTAGTGTGTTAAATTTTGTGATACTGGATTGGGAATAATTCAGAAGTCATTCTGGGGACTGACTAGGGAAGGAAGCTGGGAATCTGACAGTTTACTCAGGCAGTCTGTTACTGGCAAAGCTTGAAATGTCTTTGCATTAGGTTGTCCCTGACCAGTAACTAAGCAAGCACCCACCAGCTCCTCACTCACTCATTCACTCCCCTTCCCTCTTCCAGTGGGATCAGGGGAGAGAATTAGAAAAACAAAGTGAGAAAAACTTAGATTCTAATAAGGACAGTTTAAAAAATGAAGGAAATAAATTAAATGAACAAGTGATGCAAAGTCAGTGATACACCATTTCCCACCAGTAGACCAAGCCAGCCCCCAAGCAACAGCTGTATAGGAAAGATCAGATGCACAGGTTTTATTGCTGGACACCACATTGTATGGCAAGAAATACGTTTGATGAATGCTGGTCAACTGTCCCATCTCTGTCCACTCCAACCATCTTTCTCAGTCCTAGTGTACTTGCTGAGGGTGCAGAGTGAAAAACAGAAAAGGCCTTGATTGCACTCACTGCTCAGCAAGAGCTGAAACACTGGAATGCTCCCAACATGATTTGGTTACTAACACAGAGAACAAAACTATACCAGCTGCTAGGAGGAGTCCCAGCTGGATCCACAACAATCTTCTGCAGTATCTATGAGAACAAAAATACATTAAAATAATTTTTGAACAACTGTACCAGCTCAGTGAAATTTGGCATACTGAGAAGATGGCATTTGAGTATGCAAAGGATCGTGTTCAGATTATACTCTTAGCAAAACAAGATACAGTCTTTGCTTCCTGAGAATACTGATTCTTTTCCAGTCCATTGTGTATGAACAATACAGGTGCTATTTTTCTGTACAACAGTTGTGTACTTGGAGAACTGTATAAAATATCTATTGTCTGATATAATAGATCTTACTTGTTTTTTCTTTATTTTTCAGTTGGGTGAAGACTTTCAAATTTTTAATATGGCACATAGACAGGGTCACAGATTTTTTTTCCAGTACCTGTGATGTTTCAGATGAAGAGAAAGAAGCAATGAATATAAACCTTAGGTCTCACTTTTATTTGTCAGCTGAAGTGACTTAAAAAGAGGCTTATAAGGAAAGCATTAAGATGGTTAGCTCAAATATATCTATGAAATACAGCACTGTAATATTCCACTGTGCATTACTATTAATGTTTCTGTGTGTTTGCATCAACCACCACAACTAAGTGAGAAAGTAGGAGTTTGTTCTTAATGTCCACTTTTTATTTAGTTAGCTGTGGCAAATGCTTGGTCCGTGTCTGTAATGCATGGTTAACTCTGAACTTCATCACCATCATCTAATATGGGTTTAAATAACTGAAAGTTACAGTTTCAAAACTAAATATTTCGACTTTAAGACATTTATATAGCAGGTTTTCAGGTCTACTCAGGAGTAGTGCGAGTAAAAGTTAAATATTCCCAAGCTTTTTTCCAAATTGTGCACATCTGAAAATTTTAGGTTGCCCAAGTAGCCATAGTAAGGATAACTTTGGGTGAATGCCTAGATTTCTGTAGCTGTAAGTAGTTTAGAGTAATGGTAAATAGAAATGGCTTTGTGACTTGATTCTCTGATTAGTGAAAGGCTATCTCCAAGAGTTGTCATAGCAGCTGTGTTTCTCATCTAAACAGTGTTGTATCAGTGTGTGTACAAGTCTTGTTACTGACTAGCAGTGCTGTTAATGGAGTGCTTAGGGAGGCTGACCAGGTTCCCACCTGACCTTCACTGAAAGTATTAATACAGCTATCTTTTGGGGTTTTTATTCGTTTGCTTGTGGGCTTTTTTACTAGTTACTGAAATATATTTGTCCTAGATATGAAAGCTAGATTTCTTGTGGTATGTTTTCTTTTAACCCATTCAAGCCTGCTCTTTGGCTTGATTATGAAAAGAATAATTTTTAAATCACTTTTGCCTTGTAGGTTAATCTCCGAGCCACTGATGTGAAGCTTATGCGCCAGCTCCTCCTCATCAATGAGAGCATTGAATCAATCAAGTGGATGATTGAAGAGAAAGCCATTGCCAGCAGAGGCAGCAGTTTGAGTGGAAGCCTGTGCAGCTTGCTAGAAAGTCAGGAGACATCCCTCCATGGCAGCTGTAACAGTTTACAAGACTGCAGTGATGGACTGGATGGAATATCAGTGGGGAGTTATTTGGACACCTTAGTGGATGATGTCCCTGGTCACCAAACCCCTTCAGATATGGACAAGTTCAGTGATTCTTCTGTCATGGAGGACTCTCAGTCTCTGCATAAGCATCCCAAAATTGATTCTGATGAGTACTACTGTTTTGGTTAACAAGAACAAGTTCTAGTGGACAAAAATGCACTTGTATTTATCCTTTTTCTTTGCTGCTATTTTATTTCATGTGCAAAATCCCCAAAGTTCTCTTGGAAGGAGAATATAATATGATACTTCAATTCTATTGCATAACTTTTCTATTGCTTCTAATTCATTTTCTCCTTTATGGGTTGGGCTTTTCTCCTCTTCCTCCTCCTCACATTTTCTTAATTTATTGTCACAATTTTTTTTGTTTTAATTTTTTACAATGCTGTATTTACAAGTCTGTAAAAGTGGTGAAATAAAAGCTTTATAATTAAAATGAAACATCAGGGAATGAAAGAAACAGTTTTGTATTTGTTGTAAATAAAATATCTTCTGATAAATTTATGTTGTCATAAATTTTCTTGACTACCAGGTCTGGCCTTTCCAAATATACTATTCTTATTGAGCTTTAAATCTTGGAAATACCTCTAGAAAATAATTTGTTTTTTCTAACCAGTGAAATTTCATTCTGTTAAGATGTCTTTATCTGAAATATAAAGTATTCCTAACTTTGCTGTGTGGAAAATAAAAGAAACCACACAGAAAAATTTAGAATACTTTGTATTTCTTCTTGTCTCTTGTATAATTTTGATGTTAAATTCTGATTCTAAATTGAATTCAGCAGTGTTTCCCTGCTGTCTTTCGTTTCTAAGACGTAAGAGTTTGCCTTAACTTTTTTTGTGCCTACTGATACAGTTGAGAGCTGCAGCTAATTAGTTACATTGGAAGTAGCTGAGAAGTAAAACAGTAACTGTTGTTTGTAATCTCTGACTTCGAGGCTGCCCTGGTCCTTACTTTTGTGCAGATGAGGTGGTAGATACTTATTTTAAGTGCTTCAGAGTCATAAGAAACATCCCCCCCCCCCCCCCCCAAAATTGTATCCTTCTACAGTAAGAAAAAAGAATAGACTAAAAGAACTAGAATTGAACTAGACACTTAACGAATGATGAATGTGTGTGTATATATATATGTGTGTGTGTGTATTGATACTTACACATAATCTAGAAGTGTTCTGTTTCACCAAGTTTGACAGTATTCTTATTGCCACTGAAGGCATGAAATTCCCTCACTAAAGTAATGTTTACTAAATATAAGGCAGGCTCCCATTTAAAAAACTATTATACAAGTTCTGAAGGAATACAAGTGCATGCAGCAGTTGATGTCTATGGTTTTGGTTCATTCTGAGACAGTCCAATAAGGTTCTGCTATTCCACGCCACATTTCCAGAGATTCATCTTGTCCAGTCTTGAGCAACATCAAGTGTGAAGAAAAGGTAAAAAATCAAGAAATTGAAAGTGGTAATTTGTGCTTTGTGACCAATTCCATCACTTCTCAACACAGAGCATGTTTGTGTCTCTCAGAATTAAAAAACAAGATGTATACTTTGTTTTGGTCATCATTATTTAACAGATAGATGGTGAAGAAATATTTGGTTACTAAAAATGAGCCTTCTCAGTTCTACTTCTGGTATCAACCTGGATATTGCAGGTAGCTTGAAGAAAAATGAGGCAAGCCCTCAAATAGCAATGCTGTGCTGATTTAACTTTTCTAGGGTTTATTTTAATGCCTACTGCAGCTTATGACTGCTGCTTAAAAAAAAATAAAGTTTGAAGAAAAAAACTTGGCAAAAATTTCTTCTCAGGGTGATGTTAAGTAGAATATTGACTGGGACTTCAAAATTGATTTTATTATTTTCTGTTATTTTAATCTAGGGAACAGAACTAACCCCTGATATAAAAGCATGACTCTCTTGAAAGTTTTTCTAGTTTTATTGCTTGGCATGGAAGTTGCACATCAGGATGTGTAATCTCTTCAAATCAAGTATGCATGTGCAATATACAGTCTTCTCCAACTTTTGACTTCTTGGGCAGAAGGCCAACAAGTACATATTTTTTTTTTCTCTCTGGAGAAAATAAAAGAATATTCTTAACATACCTTCTCAAATATCAAGCTATGCTGAAATTACTTGAAGGAAAATGCAGGCTTATAGCTGTCACCTATTTACTCATAACACTGGATAAGAAGTAACTTAATCAGATTTATCACATTATGATTTAGAAGTCCATTTATATGGGAATCAAAGCTGGGGAAACAAAAAGCCTATTACTAGAAGTGGTAAAGTAAGAGCTGTGTGATTAGAAGCTTTTATTCCTCTATATCTCTTGACTGGAAGAAAGAGTACAAGTGCCAAAACAAAGATGTCAGAAAACTGCTAGAAGCAAACAAGTGTTTTCCAGGTGTTGTGTTTCTGATATCTAAGAACAAGAACATCTTGGTGTTTATTTTTGAAACATAAAAGCTTCAAATATTTGGAGTGACTTGTATTTCCTAATTGGAATTAACAGGATTTCATAGTCAAAAGATAATGATCTGTCCTTCGCTTGCCACTTAAAAACAGACCATGAAATTTGATCATCTCCTAAAATTAATCAAATAAATTAAAAATGAACTACAGCTTGACTGTTTAGACAATGATCATTAAAAAACCATTGTTATTGGCTTGTTAATTTTGTTTTTAAACAGTTTACATGTTTTTTTCCAGCTTCTTTACCTGATTGACCTTCGTCTTGCAAAATCTTTTTATGTGGCATAAAGGAATCTGGATGCCCTCTCCCATCCCAGCATGGACTTCCTTTTAAGTTATTAGCTGATTTCCAGAAAAAAAAAAAAAAGTAGTATAATAGCGTAAAATATCTGAAAGTACTTTCAAAACCTATATCTGTTTCAAATGGATAAAAGCAACAGAATAAAAAAAAAAAGACATGGATAAATAGTAAATATTATTTATTTTGTATCTTTTTATATCACCTTAGCTCTTTTGAGACTTAGCTTGCTTTCAGGAATGGCAAACAATTTCAAGACAGTTTATAAAATCACAGGTGATAGCAACATCCAGTCCATTCCTATTTATATACCACTGAAGTTTTGTCTTTGAAAAACATTCTGTTGTGTAAATTGGGTAATTCAGAGACAATAAGGGACACCCAAAAATAAGGTAAATTTAGTACACTTTCTGTTTTAAGATGATTGTTTCCTGCTAATGTTTCCAGCTAGTAAATGGATGTACTCTGGTCCACAAAAAAACTATTGAAGGAGATGAAAAAAAAAAGCTAACATTTTCACATCTGAAAACTGGGACTTTAAAGATTCTGCCAAGACAGTCCATGATGTTTTGAGGCACTTTCAAAAGAGCAATTAAAATTCTTTGAAATCTCCCTGCTAGCTGCCAAGTCTGGTATTGATCTCAAAGTTGCATTGGCAGAAGCTCTTGAATCATCCATCAGGAGGCCGGAGACATGGCACTAGGAGACCAAAGATAGAAAAGCATCTCTGCCTTTGGAAGGGGAACTACCATTATCCTATCATAGAAACAAGAGGCCTAGAAAATACAGAAATCTGGTGTATCTTCTTAAAGCAAACCCTGACTTTTGAAGGGAGTGGTAAAATGCTGGAAATGCTATTGAATAATTTGAAGTTTAAAAAAAAATCTTTCTCTGCATTTCTCTTTGAAAAAGAGAACTGGTTAGTCAAGGTGGATGAAGTCTGAAACAATGTCTGGTAGCTGCATCTCATATAACCCTATGAAATCAACTGAGAGACTGTGGAGGTTTTGTTTAATAGTCTTAAACAGTTACTAAGCAGTCGAAAAAGCTTGTGCTAATATTTTTCATCTTGCCAACACTTCTGAACCAAGACTTAAAGATGTGTCTTTGATTTAAAGAATTATCATATATCAAATAAACATGAGATCAGTAGAAAGCATCAATCACCTTACAGCAAAGGAGGCTTTGTTTTGCTTTAAATACACTTACAGGAAGTTTGTCTTTCTCAGAATACCTATGAATTTACTGTAGAAACAGTTTAAGATCATCCTACCCTGAAGCAAACTGAAGCTTTTCTCTTACATAAATTAAAAGAGATTCATGTTGCCTACACTTGACCTTCCCATTGGCCAGACATTAAATTTCCCTAATAAGTATGTCTGGAGTGAAAATACAACAATTTCTTTCCCCCCACCATGGATTTTTCTATGCTATGGCATACCACCACCAATCGGGCAAGCAATCGTTATGAAGTCCTTTGAAAAGCCTACTCTTCCAGCGAACATGTCTGGTCTTCTGAACTGATACTTCTTATAATCTTGCTTGGTAATGTTGGCTGGATCTCAAAAGGAGGATGTTTGATAAGATATGTCTTTTAGTTACTGTTAGGGGACCACAAGATACAAATATCTGGTAATAAATACTAGTAAAAATTTTGTTTAGGGCAGGGGGGAAGGGTTGTTCTTCGTTCCTTGGTGGCTTTTTTTTAAGTTTTTCTTTCCTTTTTTTTTTTTTTTAAGCTGGCTGAAAATAATCAAGTTGGTATTTCTGAGCAGTTTTAAATATTTTTTCCACCATTTTTTGACATTCTTTTGGAGAGAGAGCAGCAAGCTTGAGCCCAAAGGTTTGAAATAATGCTTTTACCTGTGAACACTTATCCTGAACAAATTTGTCAGCATTGCTGGGTCCAAAATTTTATAGCTAACAGATAAAACATTTTAATACTTTAAAACCCTTTCACATGATGACTCCATTGCTCATATTCTAGAAAACTGTAAGACTGTGAAAACCTTTCAAATTTAGAAATGATGCTGCTTTGATTTTTGAAGTGTTATTGTTAGAATACAGTAAATAATGAGTTATGAATTATGAACTCAAAGAACAAAGTACACAACAAAAGTAACAATATTTCTGTGTTAGACCTGTATTGTAGTACCCTGCGTTTCTTTTCAATGTTGTTGGAGACTGTTTATCTTCAATGTATGATATATCCCAAAAGTATAAAAAACAGTTTACTTTTTTCAGATGGTATTATGTGAGGCCTTTTCAGAATTACTTAAAGTTTTAAAGCATTAAAACAGTGCATGAAATACTGAAATAAAATATTTAAGATTTAGAAATTATAACTTCAGCTATTTATTGTTGGTAACATGGTTATTGCTGCTAATTTCATTTTAAAGAAAATATCTTTTTGGGCTCTAAAAATACTACTTTATTTACATTCCAAGTAAATTTCCAGGAAGCAACACTACAGAAAGAGAACAATAAATGCTATCTGTGAGATAGGTTGAAGAAAATCTTAATTCTTAATCTTAATTCTGGTTAATTCTTTGTTCAAGCTTTACTGTCAGAAGTGTTCCCATCATCTTTCCAGATGAATGTCTAAACAAGAGCATATATCTTATCAGGCAAATCAGAATTAAGCAATACAGCATGAAGAAGTATTTGTAAGAAAGTAATAGTGCTGCCTTTTTAGGGGGGAAAAGTACGAAAGAAACCACCAAAGACATTTCTCTAGGAAAGGAAGGAAAAGAGACAATAACAGAGTAGTTATCTCTACACCCAGTTCTGTGTGCATCAAAATATGGGATCTCAATATGTTACGGACAAATCTGACCCTATGGCCAGGCTTGCAGAAGGCAGCCTAAATGTTTTATACATAGAAAACAAATCTGAATACTTCCTCTGCGTTTTCAATTTACTGAATTCTACCTAAAAGCGTTTGTTATACCAAGGAAGAATAAAAATGAGCCTGCCTTTGGGAGTTGGCTTTCCAGATAGCTTATTCTGTCCTTAAGACATACTGATTTCCAGGGAACTGTTCAAATGTTTGAAGAGAAACTGCTACAGTTATATTAAAGTAGTGCATGAATATAAAAAGCTGTTTAACAGTAGTTCATTTTTTTGCCCCCTACTCATTTTCTGTGAGCCACTTTTTTCTAAAAGGCAGGCTTTTCCAGTGAACATGTATATATGTATGTATATATTTTACAATCCAGTTTTTTAGGCAAAGTTAACTGCCCTGTTGATATCACAAGTAATCAAATTAGGGAGAACTTCTTCACCTTTTGTGCATCTCTGAGAATTTTGGTTGTTCAGACCATTTCTTTCTCTCAGAAATACAGTGCCCTTTGTTCCTGACAACTGGCTGTCACAGTTTGCACAGTCAAGTCATCCTAAAAATATTTTGATGAGGGGGGAGGAGAGGAGTAATTAAAATGCTCCTCGCTTTTTGCACAGAGAAGCTGTGTTTGGAACAGTGACATAACTCTTGGGACAAATATGGCTTTCATTGTGCCACCCCACCTCCCTGTTGTCTGAATTAATGTAAATATTTGCTTCAGTCCATGAAGCTACCCAGAGTCACTGCTGGGTCACTCTCTTTCTGGTATTCGACATGCTGATAGCAGCACAGAGATTTTCAGAATGAGTCACAGGGCTATATGAGAAGCTACCAACTTGTTTAATCTTCACATAAAATTGATTGTTCTTCAGCACACCATCATTATGAAAGGCAGAGTTGAGATAGGCTTTCAGATAGCAATTATGTTAAAAAAAAATGTAAACCTGGGGTTTTCAGTCTTATTGTTCCATTTGTTTTACAGTAGCTTAAATTACTCAGGCCACTGATGAAAGCTGAAGGGTGAGTTTCAGTTTGTAAGAGGAAGACTGATTTTTTGATGACCCTTTACACTGAAACGCTTATAAAAGAGAAAGATACCATCAAAAATGTTATGAAAATATTACCAGTATACTTTTTGCTCTGAAATGAATTAAAATTTACAATGCTACCCTGGATTTGCTGAAGGACTTTTTTTTTTTCTTTTTTTATCTCAGAGAGAATACAAGCTAACCAGAGAGAGCAGTTTCTTGGTGGAGTGAAGCACACAGATGAAGGAGTGACTGAATGCAGAAAGAGTATTTGAATAAACAGACTATGCCATTGATCCCTGATAAGTATGCACTAGCAAAGGTCCTGGAAGACAATTGCAATCTGATTGATTTCCAGAGGTGGATTTTACAAACAAAGGGAATTTGAAGCAGTATTTGTGGAGACTTCCTTATGGGCAAATGTTTGGTGGCTGCGGTTTTGGAGGTTCAGTTTGGTTGTTTGGGTGGTTCTTTTCCACCCTGTACAATGGTAAGGTAAAAAATTATATTTGTAGTAATCTATGGTTTAGTCAAATTACTTCTCTTTTTCTGTGTGTGCTGCCAAGTGTTTAGCAATTAGAAACACCAAGACATTCACCAAATAATGCTAACACCATGCCTGGAGTTGGACTTTTTGCTAAAATGCTGGCCTTTCTGTACCTTTAAATGAGCATGCTTGAAATATTTTAGTATGCATTTGAATTTCCATAGTAGGAAATCAACTTGAAGCAGTTTACTACGGAAATCAATCCTGGACTAAGGTTTCCTTACATTTCCGTCCAATATGAATTCATTGATTTTTTTTGCAGTTCCCTTTTCCATAATGTAATAAATCCAGGATACAGTAAATTATAGGGAGGGAGGGGGGCTGCAGCTCTCTTACTTTTTTCATTTGGGCCAACAAAATTCTAGCAAGGCTTTGAAAGCTTTGTTGTTATTTCTTAAAGATGTTGAAATTATTTAGAAAGACAGATTTACTATTTTCTTTTCAATGAGCTAAAAAATAGTATAGGATTTTACAAAGCAACATCTACTATTACAGATCATTTACCATGGCAGTTAGGGCAGTAAAAGAAACAAGTCTGGTTTCCTATACATTTCTAAGTGGATGCTAATCTTGACATGATGACATGAATATTTAAAGCCTGAATTGCCAGTTTTGCCATGACATCAGGCTGATAAACCACTGATAAGGTAAACACAACCTATTGACATGTTTTAAGACTAGGTGGCATATGACCCAGCCTGGGAAATGCTTTCAGTGAGGCATCCTGGGAATGGTTGATTTGTACTACAAATCCCAAATTGAGTTTTGTGCTTCTATACTGATGACTATTAATTAGTAGACCTGAGGTGGTATCTGGAATGTACAGTACACTGAAGACTGTACCATTAGAGACTGTCATGAACAATGTACAATTCATTAAATTTATTAATGCTCTGTTTCCCCTTCAGGCAAATCATTTCACCACTGTGTGATAATAAAGGGCTTCAGTCAAACAGTTTTGACAAACTTGACATGTTATTGAACAGAAGCCAGATAAAAACCCTCAGCTTGCTTTGCTGGGTTTTCTCACAACCAGGCCTGGAATAGGAACACACATTTCCATCAGCACCAGGTTATTTTATGTGAAACTTAAAGTTGGTGTTTGTCTCGTAGTAAAGAGGACTGTTTAGTGAGAAAGATCAGGAGCTGGAGAGAGAGAGGAGAGAAAGGATTATACCACAGCTAATGTCAAAAGATGGTGTGTCTTTTAGGTTCCAGATGCTGGTTAGGAACCAAAAATCACAAAGCAAGATCAGTCATGAAAGACAGGAACTGGCAAAACAATTGCATCTCCTCTGACCACTCTATCTCCCCTGCAGATCTCATGGATATAAACACTCACAAGACATCATTCCTTTACACAGGCTTTCTCTGGACATACAGGGGATAATTTCACAAAACACTGACAGTGCTACAGCTTGCTTGTCTCTTCTATCTCTTGTCCCAGGCTACTTTCCTTTTTCACCTTGGAAAGCTTAATCTCTGCCTTTTAACACTCAGACAAGGAATCCTGGCAGAGAAAGAACTGGCCACTACTCAACCTGCCTTGCCCTCTCAGAACTGCACTCCAAACTTTACTAGCTGATCATTTGAGTTACCCAGTACAGTAAACAGAACTTTATTAGACAAAAAGTGATGAATGACAAAGTTCAAAGGTTTAAAATTGCTTAATTCAGCAACAGTCTGTATTCTGCTTTTGTTTCAGTCAAAACATCAAAATAGCAGGTCAGAAAATCTAGCTTTTCCCACAAAGGAATTAAAAATAAATTTAAAAACAAAGAAGAATTCCCTATGTTTTTTATATGAAGCAATAAGGTACAAAGGTTTGTCACTTTCCCTTGATAATGAGGGAAGTTCAAAATACAGTTTGGAATATAGCCTGGAGTCACATAACTTGATCAAGGACTATCTTTTTATTTTGAAAAAATTCCATTCTCTGCTATAGGTATCTCATCTTCAAACATGGCTGATGGCTGTAAGGGAAAAGAATTATACTATATATATCTTCATGTTTTTCTATAAATTTTATACTTTATATGTAGAATTCTTGGAGAGTTAACCTCATCTTGGAAATTAGGAGAACTTTTGTTCTGTATATAGGTTAATTGTTTAGCAATATTAAGCAGTTACTGTTCACATTTTAAAATTGTTTAAAATTATTTTAATTGAATGATTCACCTTTTTTTTGAGTTTCTAATTTTCATAACACTAAAGCATGGACACTGTTTTCTCTTTAATTTACCTAGTTGAATTTAGATAAGACTAGTAGTATGATATTCCCCTTTAATTTCATTTTGTTTTTAACTGAGAACACTCATTTTTCACGGTGATAAGATACTTCCTTTCAAACTTTTGGAACAATGCTAGTGGGGTATTTTTGCGTTTATGAAAAAAAAAAAGAACACATGAATAACATTTTACAAATCTTGCAAATCAATCAGCACTTCAATTTCATTTTAGAAGTGCTTCCCATGAGGAGCATTTGCTACAGTAATAAGCTCAATCATTAAGGTGCAAATGCAAGAAAATCTAGTCTGGAAAACAACTGGCTTTCTTGAAACACTAGGCAAGGTAGGAAGAGCTTACTCTGTGCTGCAGCATAATCTTCTTAAAGAACAGGTCAAAGGACTATTTTATCTGTTTTACCTACTTGCCCCTAGCTATACCGGCAGTTCAGCAGGGTAGAAAAATTCATGGGAAAGTTCTGACAGACTTTCCAAACAAACATTACAAAGCTGATTTGTAGCCAGTCTCTCTGGCAAACCAGTTTCCTACAACCCTTCTGCAAGTGTAGGCATTCATTAGGCATTCACTCCAGAAAGATACTTAAGTATGTGGTTAACTTCAAGTGAGTGAGTAATCTCATTGATTTCAATGGGACTATTCATGTCCTTAAATGCCCAGCTGAATCAGGAACTAATTCCTTCTGGTTATTCTTTGAGCCTGCACAGAGACAACTCTGTGCAGACGCTGAATCTCTCCAAATGAAAGTTTGCCAAACAGTCTTCACTTAGTATCCAGAGTTCATTGTTTTCACTGGCTCTGCAATGCTTCTGTTATCACCACATTACTGACAGACAATTCACCTTTCAGTTGTTTTCTTCTTAATCTTTACAGAGATCATCATGTAGCAATATTTTCCTATAATGGTGTAATTGAAATAGTGATCATACTAGGGTTCAGTCAAAATATGGGGGTTTAATAGTCAGAATATAAGTTCGTTTTCCTTTTTTCAAATATCAGTACTTGTCTAAAGGTATTTTGTAATCTAGGCCAACTTTTCAGTCAGTCTTTCAAAAAGAAGGGAAAATACACATTGTGACAGGAGAAGGGAAAATATTAATCATTTGGTCATAGTTCATTCAGTACTACTGTATATCATGGCTTAAGATTTTTAAAATTCCTGGTTTCTGTGTCAACCTGTTAGATACCTTCAAATTATGCTGGATTGGGGGAGAAAAAAAACAAACCAAACCCAACCAAGACCCCCCCAAAAAAGGAGAAAAAAGAGAAACAACAACAACAACAACAACAAAATAAACAAAAACAAACAAACCCCCCACCACCCTAAAAATTACTTTCCCCCCCCCCATTTTTTTGTTAAGGATTAGGGAAGCCATTTCGTTTTACTGAGTAAAGAAAACACTTCTCAGTTCTTTCCCTGAAGAGCCATCCTAAATATTGCTAGCATGTACTCCCCTGAGTTGTGTGCTAATATACAGTAGTGTTCTCCCTGAAGACAATAAATATGTTATTCAAATGTGGAAGAATGAGATCAGGAAAATGAAGGGGAAATCCATTTGTAATTCTCTATCTGTTCTGTGTGAATACTCTCCCTAGGTCCCGATAGTATTTTTTACTGATATCTTCATTCCAAGAATTGTCAACTGGTAGTGACTAAGCTCAGACTATAGGCAAAGGTTGGATTTTTTTTTTTTTTTGCTAATGCTTCTCTTATAGTGGAGTTATACCATTGCCTATCAATAAAGGACAAGCAATAAAAGCCTCTTCTTTTTTTATTTTGTCCTAGGGAGCCATTGGACTATCACAGCAAAAGGGACTTAAATGCACCAGAAAGTATCCTTCTAATTGGGGCTGTATAAGTGTCCATGGTACCATGGAGCATTTGTGTCTTCTGATCAAGAGGTTCAGACATACCATTCACTTTCCATTGAGTGTCTCTGGAGTTGGGTACAGATTGACTAAAAGCGAGTCCTTTTTTCTCTTAAAATGAGTAGAAAAAGTTAAATGTGGCCTATCTCCATGCTTTCTCACAGACCACATTACCAGAAAATACACAGACTTAGTAGTTCTAAGGATGAGAAAGCAGAAATGTATAGAAATAGTTCACATTTAAAAGGAAAATATAACAATAAGATCTTAGCACGAACAGAATCCATTAAAAATGCTTGAAGAGCTTCTTTCTGCCAAAAGCTGCACATTTGCTGTGTTTAATTTATCCAAATTGTCCCAGGAATTTTGCCAGAATGACTTGTGGGACAATAAAGGATACACAGTATACTAAATATTAGTGCCACACACTGTGACCTATCTAATTTACTCCTTTCTATCTCTTGTACTGTCTTCTTCTCACATGTGTGTACTATGACTTCTTAATAACCTAGACTTGGTAGGGAGAATCAAACTCTAGTGGGAGACCATAAACAGCATAAATCCAGAAGGTTCGTAGTCTTGGAACAAGCAGACTTGCAAAAGAGGAGACCCAAACCCCCATTTTATAGATGAAATCCTTCTATTGTGCTCTGGTGAGGGATTTTTGTTATTTTAAATGCAAAACCATCTTGCAACAAAATTACCACGTATTTATTTCTTATTTCTTTAATATAATTTACATTTTAAGTATAAAAGTGGTTCATGCTTACCAGAATAGGCTGTTGGAAATGCAAGATTGTTTAGGAAATGATCATTTGATTCACTGTGAAGCTCAAGGACATTCAGACAAATGGTTGGCTGGATCACATTAAATGGATTATACCAAATAGAATGCAAGAACCAAGAAATCTGTATAATAGGCTCTGGAATTAAGTAAGTATTGACCAGTGCAGAAGAATCAATGGCTGTTGAAAAAAGAATGATTACAGTATATTGCATCCTCAGGGTATAAGCATATAAATACATGCAAGTGTTTTAACTTTCAAAGCTTTGTTCTGCTTAGGCAATGGAAAAAGCCCTTGGAACTATTATCTAATCTAATTGTTACTTTCACTGAGAGGGAGTAGCAGTACAGAGACAGTTATTCCTGTCAAAATATGATAATATCTTTGTGGCAAAAAGTATGGGTGGAATAAATACTTTCAGAATTGTCTAAATGTTTAGAAGGGCCCAATCTAGTCTGACAAGAGCTGGAATGTCTGTAATTGCATTAAGAGTAAACCATCAATTTATATTCACTTCACTCTGTAAAGCTATGTAGCAAAATAGCTGCAGGGGATTCCATGTTGATTACATGGGAAAAGCTTCCAGATTGTTGTGGAAGAACACAAATAATTTGGGCCAGCATCTCACAGAAGTGTTGAATCATGAACAGTATCAGTGTACATAGACAAAACACAGTTTTCTTGCTCAAAAAGGTGAAAACAGAACTATCAAACACTGTCCAAAAAATCTGGCATAAAAATGTCCTTGACGTTTTTTACTGGTTTTTGGAGATATTTCCATATATGAGGTTCGTATTTATGTTTTCCCTACAGAAGTATGTAGCCTGGTGCTTTGAAAAGTTTGTGCAGCTACAGTCAATTATATTTCAATGTGAATCTCTTAGATGGTGGATTGACTTCCTCTGTCAACAGAAATAGATGAATACTGATTTTCTTGTCAATATTACAATACAGTTTAGATACTTTTAACAATAACTATTTTTTAATTCAGTGAGAGTTTGATAGTTTGACTTGAAGAAGTTGTCCTGAAATAAAAGTCAACAGCTTAAAACTGTATTGCCTGAAACTCAGCAAATAGATCCATATTTAAGTAAGCATGGATTAGTCCAGTATCCCACAGCACCACAGAACCACATGTTCATCCCATTTATGCCTTCTACTTGGCAGAAGGTATTGACAACATCTTAGCAGAAGGTATTAATATCTTAAATTCTGAGTTCATGCCTTCAATTGTGTCTGGAGACGTGTAGTAAGTGCACAAATGAGGTACACATCACAAAGTCCTTTGATCAAGAAAGCAGGACAAAATTCTTGCTCTTCCCAGTAAGCTTGAAGATTTCGGTTCAACCGTGTTTATAAGGAGTCCAAGATGACTCTGGCTATTGATTTAATTTTGGCTTGTTGCTTGACTCATACCCAGATTAAACATCTTTCCACTAACAAAGACTCATTTTACCAGCTCTGAGCCGCCAGTGGTGAAGCTAAGTTCAGAATGCCCATTAACTTCATATTAATCAATTAACTGTGCACATGATTGAACACTTCCATTAATTATTTAACTCTATCAAATTCAAAATTGACTTGGACTTCATGAGCATCAGTTCAGCTGTAGATATCAGTTGAATAAACATATCTGCTCAGGAAGTATTTACAGCCTAATGAGTTCTAAGGTACGGAACTATTTTTGTTTCATGTTTCTTTTAATAACTATCTTGGCGGAAACATGCCAACTTTGCCACATTAAAACTATTTATAAATCCAGCCCTTATTCAGTTAGTGGTTTAGATTGAGCTGAATGAAGAACTCATTTTGAGATAGAAAGAAATTTCATTTTGGCTTTTTGTGAACGCGCTATTTCAAGTTTCCTCTCCAGCCTTAGAAAGGCAACCAAACCCTGTCTTCCAAATGAATAAGGAAGTTATTTTTCTTCCTCTAGCCCATTATTCAGCCTTCCATTAAGATGTGAAAATCCTGGTTCAGATTCATTGTACCCTAATTTCCATTTCTTTCCCTTTAGATTTTCTCCCCATTCAGTCATATGGTTTATAGTTTAAACCACTCCCTTAGGAACTGACACATTTGAGTTTCAGTCCTGCTGTCAGTGAAGTTTTATGTGTATTTTGTACAAAATAGGATCACATCACCTTCAGAAAATCTGAAGGGCTCATGTTCTATGAAAGAGCTAACCTTTTTCCTAATGTGTTCTATAAATCAAGCTAAAAGGTATGTAAAAGCAAAACAATAGTTTAAGTTAAATATTTCTTTTAGTTTTACATAAAATTACTTTTTTTTTTCTTTCAGTTTGACCTCTAACTGATACATCAGTTTTTGAGGCAAATTTGATGTAAGAATAAAGAGTCCATCTGGAACACAATACAGAAGTTGTTTGCAAGCATATGAACCCTTTGAAAGTAGATGTAGAGCCAGATCTTCTGTGCATCCTATTTATCTTCTTCCTGGATGATAACAGTCCTGAAGTGTTTGAAGCATGTAATCATATTTCTCCCTAGTAACTCTTTAGTCAAATCAAAGAATTTATTTCATTTGAACTTTCCTCATAAAATAATCCCTACAACCACATGTTTATTTCCGTTGCTTTCTCTGCACTGCCTCCAGGGTTCTGGAGTTCCTTGGCACAGAGGTGCTTGTTCCCATAAGCTGTATGGATGGTGTGGTCTCTTTCATGCTACACAGACCAGAGACATCTTTACCCCAGGCCACAGCATTGTGCCTCTACACGTACAGCTTAAATTTACACTGGCATTGTTGCTTTGTTCCTTTGCAAGATTCCTTATAATTTGCTATCTGGAGTCACCCTGAGGGATTTTGGTGGAGACCTCCTTCTGATGTTTGTTTCAGGTTATTCTTCCTCCAGAGTAGCCTGCATCTTTTCCAAATTAGACAATTTTTTTTCATTGATAAAGTTTCTAACTTTTCTCATTTCTTGTCTAGTTTTAGTGTTCTTCTTTTCCCAGATTATACCTTATAACATGTAAATATCATTCACATTCCATTTCTTATTGCTTTAAGTTCATCAGTTAGTAAAATAAGTGAAACAAAAGTTAAGATGGATCTCTTTGGCATCCACTGTCTTCTGTTATGAATTATTTTGCCATTTAAAGCATTATTTTTAATTAATATTATTACTATAACTCCTAGTGTAATCTGTGTATGTGCTATCTGATACCTTTTCTTCCCCCCCCCNTTTCCTTCCTGGGGTAGTTGGTAAAACAAGAGTTCAGATTGGTAAAAGTAGTTTGGAACTTAGAGGCATACCCATGTCAATGCCTCTGCCTTTGGAATTTATCTGTACGTATTATTTTTTGTATACAAAGCCCTCAGAATTTCATTAATTAAGTTAATTAATCAGTCCAAAATGTCATAAATTTGCCATTATTGCCATTCTAATGTAAATGCAGTACTAAAATACAGAAGGCTGAAGTTATGACTAAGAGGAGATTCAGGTTTGTTATGCCTAGACCCTAACCACTACATCATATTAAGTCCTGGTCCTAAATAACCAGTGCAGAAATTTAAGGTGTTGGAAATAAAGAAAATGCTATTTCATAAAAACTAAATAATTAAATAATTGAGAAAGATATCCTGTAAAATGCAAGAATGAAGCTTCAGCCCAATTATAGAGAATTGTTCCAATGATGTAAAATCTATGTTCATCTGTAGAAAAAAAAAAGTATTGTTTGATTTAGTTTGCCCATGTGAAAGATTAATTCCAAGGCTGCATTGAAATATTTGCTCTCTAATCACAATGTTGTTGAAAAAGGAGGCTGGGACTGGACAAAATCACCACTCTCTGAATTGTTTTGAACAAGTATAAAAAGGAATTTAATACCAGTTCTTAGAAAGTATTCATACATGAATAATAAGCTTGAAAAGACTTCTTGTTTCTTAAGGAATAAGAAAATGTTTAAGACAGCTTTGTAAGGAAAATAAGAAGGCATCAGTTTTATCAAGCACAGGTCTGGACTTGAAGGACCACTGATGAGGTCTTTATGACCTGAAGAGGAAATATTTTACTTGAAATTATACTACAGATAGGATATACAAATATTCCCCCAAAGGTTTTTGATGCTTGGAACCTAGCAAATGGTATTCATAGCAAAAGAAAAAGTAGGATGGTGCTTTAAAGTTTCAAAGTTTAGATTTATTGATAAGAGGGGTTGGTTTGGGATTTTCTTTTTAAGAAAAAAACCAAATGAAACCAAACTAAAACAAATAACCCACGATAACAAAAAAAAAAAAAAAAACCCAAAAAAAAAAAAAAAAAAAAAAAAAAAAACAACCAAAAAAACCCAAAAAACAAAACAAAAAACAAAACAAAAAAAAAATCCCCCACCCCCAACAGAGAAAGCCTTGGAAGGTTAAAATGGTACATCTGAAAACTGTTCCTCTAAAACTTTTCATAGCCTCCTATCATGGAGTTTGATCCAAGGTGTCATGGATATTGACAAAGACCTATCTTGTGTCAAAAAGGAGTTAAGGAAAGTGAACACTTCTTTTCTTGAAAGACATTGCTCCTAGGCAGTTAGATGTCAGTATCTGTTTGGTACTTACACACTACCTACAGGTATTGTTGAAGGCATTTCACACCCTCCACTATTGTTTACTGAAAAAGGCTGACTTCTTCCTTGTGCAGCATCGAATTGCTGTATACTTTTTATCCAATCATCACACATCCTCTTTTTTTTCAAGAGCTGTATGGAGAATTCCATTCCTGAGACAGTCTGGTAGCATAATGATTCAAAATTCACCACTCCCGCAAAACCTTGTGGAGAAGAAGAATCATCATGACAAGTGCCTGGAATCCTTTCTGGCTCATTTGCCAGGCCCCACTGATTTGGGCTGCAATCTGGCATATAACTGGGAACAAGGTGACTTTAAAAAACAGGTAAGTGGAGCCCTGCTGTTTCTTCAGCAAGAATTCACAGAAAAAACATTTCCATTAGAAAAAAAAAAAAAAGTCTTTTCCAACAGAACCAATCAAGAGAAAATGTTTGAGCAGGCCTAATAATAAATATAACTGAAACATACTTTGGTGGGTTTCATTCTGTAATGAGTAGGGGAAGTTCAATCACCATACGTAAAATCTCGAGATATGTAAAGACTGGTTCAGGAATTCTGCAATGAAAGATTCAGACCTATTTTTCTGTGATTTCACTGAATTATTCACCATTTTTGAGAAATGGTTTGCATGCTGTACTGTCACAGACTTTTAGGTGTTCACTAGAAAACCCAAAAATAATTATTCTTTTCTCAAAATGTGTTAGGTGCTTTTTTAAATATTCCAGGGCAGTGGTCTTTTCCCAAGAGTTTAAATCTGGATAATTTACAGTCTTACTTATAGCTCTCAAAGGAAGGTACAGAAGCTTGAATGCTTGTGAAATCAGCTCTGTTTTAAACTTTTTTTTAAACTACTTGGACAAGTGGTTCCATCTCCAGAGCTTCAATATGGTGACATAAGAGTTCCTATCTATAAACCACTATAAAATTCAAAAGCATTTTTTGTTATGTTTCTGTATGGATTGCCTCACATTTTTATCCTCATGGCCTCAAAAAACCACCTGTGTTTGGTTCAACATCGGTGTGCAGTGAGGCACTACCTCTTGCACTATGCACTATATGCAGCAAGAAGCTTTTGTCCAACATGCAGATACAACCACTGCACATTCTTTTACCTCTACCCTTCCCACCCATATGGCAAAATGTATTTCTTCTCCTTTAATTTTTAAAGGAAAAGGAAGTGCAATCTGTTTTCCACACTGTTTCAACTAAGCGCAGAGTGTGAAATTCCAGGCTCAGTGTTTTGTGTTCTAAAGCCCTGTGTTTCTCTTAGCATTCAGAGAAAAAAATATGTTTGAAGGAAAGATTGCACCAGATATGCTCACTGACATGCAACGTTTTGTTTTTCACAATTGTGTGAACAGCAATGTTTGAAAAAATATTTATAACCTGTTTGGGAGGAAAGTGCTGCAGAGTAAAACTCTGGTCCTCCATTGCCTGAAGACCATATTTTTTAATACTTAAAATAGTGCTGCAGAGTAGGATGATATCTTCACTGTTAAGAGAATCAGGCCAAGAACATTTTTGGCTCAGTTCACCTATTCTGATTTTAAAAACATACCATACAATTATGATAGTCTCTACTGAATGGACAAACTCAGTTTAAAAGATACATAGAAAAATTTCATCCAAGGATGGCTTGCTTTGCTAAAATTTCCACCTTTTTTTAAAGGGTTGACCTTTGATTTAAGAAGAAGCTAGAGAAACACCTCTCAAATACAGCCTGAGATCAGAGCAGCTGAAGAATATTAGAAGGAGGAAAATGCTCTTACACTTTATAGCATCAGCGAGGCTATTACGATGTCTGAAAGACATATTTAAAAGCAATATATAAAATTGGAAGAGGTCTAGTGAGATGGTCTGAAATCTGAATAATGGACTATGAAGGGTAAGATTTAAGATCCTTCTCCTGTGGAAGATTTAAGGTATCAATCCATCAAATAATCCAACATGAGGTTAGCCTGTGCCTTGATCTCATTTTCGAAGTATCTGCATAGGAGAGATTTATGGATTTTAGCAGAAAAGAAAGAGAAAAGAGCTCAAGAGAAGAAAGCTGATGGAGGTGAATGTGAACTAAAAATAAAGCACTGTATTAGCAGTGGAATGACTTCCGTGCCACCTGAAACTCCTAAATCAATACAAGCTGTCTTTTCACAAGATACACTGTAATTCAAACAGAAATGATAAGTTAAATGCAAAAATACCAGTGTTGTGCTGTTGCTCAGAACTTAATTTCTCCTTTGTGGACTGGGAAAGTTTCAGATCACGCTTCAGAGCTCAGCCTGTTGTACTGCTTGTGGCTGAGATTCCCTTAGTTTTGGTGTGAGCTAATTCAGGAGGAAAAAAGATGCAGGCCAGGAATCCTACACATTTTTGCTACACACAGTGCAGTTTCTGTGAGCTATGAGCTGACAATGAAAGTATGACACAGGCACTGTGTGCTTCACTCGAATGTTACTTATTAGACACACTGTCATTCCAGAGAAGAGATTGGTCAAACTATATGTAAGAAATTCCTTTAGGTTCTAAGATATGTCATGAGCTTTGCTCTCCTGAACCTGAGAGAAATTTAAAATTAGCTCTCCAGTCATTCAAGCTTGTATTCCTGTATACCACAAAGCTGAGATAGTGTGGGTGAAATGTGGGAAAGTTGTTCTGTACTTTGGAAAATATGATTTCTGTAGGAGCAGCAGCATTGTATCCCAGGGTTTTTTCCCATTCCCAAACTGATATTAATTTTCTCAGCAATGGGTAATTGCTTTTTAAGCTTAAACCTTTTAAACAGCTTGAGGCTCCTGTGTGGCTTCCTCCAGGCTTCCTGGAGGCTTCCAGGCTTCCAGGATCAGTCCTTGCTTCACAATTAAAACATTTCTGATGTTAAGCAATCCTTCATTGTTGTTTCAAGAATAGCTGCTCTATTACCTGTTAGAGATTTCCTGTTTATCAGTAGAGAGCCTAGAGATCACAAAGTATCTCCCTTGAGTATTAGCAACACTAAAATGCAACTTTCTAATAGCTTTCTTTAGCTACTATTGCCTCGGAAATTTTGCACGAGTACAAAACTTTGGACAACTAATCTCAATAAATTAGTTTTACATAAAATATTTTTTAAAAATCTGTTCCCAGGTCTTTCTAAACTACTCAATTGAAAGAGACATAAAAATGTTCTAAAAGACAATATTCCATAGTCAAAACATATAAAAATAAAATTTTAAAAAATTCAATTTTCATTTATAAAATGTTTATTATCTACAAGTTTTTGTTGCTAATCCCTTTTTTTATTTTTATATTATAAACCTTTTCTTTTTCAGCAGTTTGGATTACAAGACATTAAAATTTTCCAAACATGTAAGAATTATTGAATCCCTGGTAAAATGAGTTGGTCATAAGTTCACAGATAATTTTAATTATATGGTGGGCAGTGATGGAAAGAATAATATATAAGGAATTAATACTGTATTTCTATTTGTCAATGGTTTGGTGTTGGCTTAGTATTTCAAATCAGTAATAAGGAAGTTAAAAAAATAATAAACTAAGATAGTTAAACCCCTACTCAGTTGTTCTTATTGATGAATGCTTGTTTGTAAATTGCCCTGATACAATTGAAGGCACAATTGTTCATGTTAGTAGACCAAATCTTTACATACAAACAAGAATATAGTAGAAAGGAAGAACTGACAGGCCACAGGTCTCTTGAGGTTACTATCATAACTGTTTATCAGGGAACATTGGAGAAGCCTTTCCTCCAGTTAACAAAGTATAATTACCAAACTTGGTATCCTCATGGCTGGTGAAGGAGCTAAACAAACTTGATGCATTGCATTCCTTGGTTCCAGCCAGGGGATTCCAATCTTATGAAAGTCATGATTTTTAGCAAGGTTAGTTTAGATTAGAGTGCACACATGAAGGTACTTAATGAAGTTCTGTTTTCCATTTCAAGATTTATCTTTTCTCTGTTTCTTTCAATTGGTTTTGTGTAATTATTATTTTGTCTTTCTGTCCAATAAAAAGATAAAAATCTTATGCAAGGCAAGATGATAAACAATATATAAATAATTCTTCATTTTATCATTTCCTTTGGCTTTCATAGAGACAAATATTTTTATTTCCTGACAACACATTGGCAAGGAATAACACAAATTTTGTTGCCAATTTGTTCCAAGTTTAATCCAGATACCTAGGATCAAGTCAAGAAATTTTTAGAGAACATCTTATAGATCTTCATCTTAACTCAGTGGAGAATCAAAAGTTGTTTACTGCTTTGAAAGTTTTCCCTTGATAACCATTTAAAAATGAGCAAAGGTAACTCCATTTCTTGTACCATTTATAAGTTATCTGTGTACAATGCTTTCTCAAACAATAGGTTTTAGAAAAGAAAGAAGGAAGCAGCCACACTATCATAAACAGTTTTTCCCCCCATTCTGCTGGCAAGAGCAGTAGCAGTTTGCAGCCATCTTTACAAATATGCACGATGGTTTGACTTTATGATAGTTCAAAACTAAGAGCAAAGACTCATCTTAATAAATGACCTTGTTGTCACTAAATAGTATGAGTTAAACCCTTCTTCCCTTCATTTCTGGGTTGAAATGATTAGTGCAGGTTAACCTGAACCATGAGAATCTCTGATGCAGTCAACATTAAGGTCTTTTCTGTGGCTCAATTTCCTTTATGTTCCCCACCGTACACACCTAGGAAACATGAGGATTTTAAAGTCCAGTGATAACTGAACACATTTCACTTTGCATCTTTGCAGTAAAAACAGATGTTTTACTTGCTGAATCTGCAAGAAGCAGAGAAAATCTGAAATCATCATCATTGAAAATTCGCTGAATGTACCATGGGAGTGGTCCTTGTTTGTGACGTGCCTTAATGCAGAGTACAGCAGCCCTGAACAGAAACAGAACTATTAATACTTTGAGGAAGAATGCTTGGGATTATTTTCTGGGGAGAATACAGCACTGAGAACATATTGCTAAGTGACTGTGCTGCTCTGCTTTACATTCTTTCCCTCCTTTCCTCCCTTCACTGCCACTCACACCTCCTCATTCCCTTGTTTGCTGTAGTTATTTAGATCCAGACCGGAGTGGATATTCATGATTTGGGGTTATTTTGAAAAGAAATCTTAAATGCCTACCTATGTGTTAATCCTCACTTTTGAAACACATGAGTGATAACTTGAAAGAGCCCAAATCTGTTCTCCATGAGTTGCTATCAGTAACTATTTCCTCTCTGCTTGTTTATATATCTGTTTGTGTCTATAATTCTCAGGGATTATCTTAAACCTGGTGTAGCAAGTAGTTTTAATTAAAATAAGATTGAGTAGACCAATGAACTGTAACAGAAAATCCTTCTGAACTAAGAGCAACAGTAAACCTGAATAAGTTTTTTCCTGTTTAAACAGGAATGGATTTGCTCTTATCTCTGATCTTTGCTTTTAGAGCACATTGAATGCTTCTTTATTATGCTTTACTTTTATAATTCATTCCAAAACTCAAAATGTTTTGATCATTCTCTGGAAGGCTGAATATTTGAAGCCCCATATGTCACCTCTGTCATCTGTAAAATTGTGTTTCTTTGTTCAGCCCTGTGAAAAGACAAATAAAATATGTGTTTCTAAGGCTATGCAAGGCTAGGTCTATTGTACAAGCATAACAACTAAAGCATAATATATTTCTACTTATTCAGAGAATTTTACAAGGCTAGAAATTCCAGTCACAGTATATCCTTAGGTCAAAATTTAGAAATACAAAAAANAGATTAACAAGATTCTTAGGTGGTGAAAACAGCCACAGGTCTCTTCTCCTTCCTATGTGTATCTCTATCTACCACTTTACATAAGACAATTATGTAAAAACATGATGAAAGATGTAAGAAAGTACATTGTGTAAGAAAGTAAGAGTTGTTCAGCCATCTCAAGGCAAGCCAGGGTTGGTTTTCTATTCACCAAGCTTTTATACAACCTATTTTTTTTTAATCAGTTTCTGCTGTCTGCAGTTTTTAAATCATGAGTTCTGGATCACTAAACTCAGAAATTAAATGAGTCAATGGCAGTATAAAGATGTGGACTCATAATTCTCTCCTACAAAATGAATAGGAACACCTTGGCCTGTTCTTCAGCAATGCAGTTGGGTCAAGAGATGGGTGTTTTAAAAAGAAATCACAAAATACATTTAATCTGTGACAAACAATCCTATTTTATCTCAAGAATCCTTCTTGTAAATGCAATTTCAATCTCTAGGAAACACCACTGAGCTGTTTTATTTCTGCAAAAGATGTCTGTTTCTTTTAAAACAACACAGATTTTATGAATTCAGATTTGTAAGCAGCAAGTTGTATCCCTTTCTGATTTTCACTTTTGTAACCAGTGAACTTTGGTATTTGTCAAATGTCACTTCCATTTTTCTCAGACTAAAATGGGTCTATGCCTTTAGCATAGGAGACCTGTTACCAGTTAGCTGCATTTTCTGCATGATGTCAAGTAATATAAGTTACTGCAGCTCTGAGGTAGCAGAGCTTGGTACAGCACTTTACAAGTTTTCTGTCATCTTAGCAGGGCACAAATCATTAAGGAGTATCAGAATTAGTAAAGTTTTGAAATCATTGATCAACAAACACCATTTTATTAAAAAACACCTTGCACTTGATAACATGGTCCCCACATGCTGGTTTAGGTATTATAAAATTTACTCTGATGTAGGGGTTGGGGATAAAGAATGCAGCTGTGATTCTGGAGGGAACTGGTAGGAGAAACAAATTGACCAAATCAACTGGAAAATAATGACTGTCCTTGCTACTAATGGTATAAAGCAATAACTGTGTTTCAGTTTTACTGCTTTCTGGTCCTCCCAAGAATCCTTACCTTATATGAAAAGTGCATTTTGTCTCTTTTAATAAATACACATTGTGGAATGCAAACTACCCTTTATCTTTTATCCCCATAAAAAAAAAATCCATCTTTAAAGTATTCTGGAATTCCATTTGTTTCCTCAGTAATCTGTGAACTTCTGTGTTCTTGTTCTTGAAAATGCTAGCAACCCATACCAGCTTTCTCAGGAAACCTCTAGAAAAGGGTAGCTGCAATATTTCCTTCAGAATCAAATATATAATTAGGGAAAAAAATAATTTGGGGTCCTATTAAAATAGCTATTTCTTTTATAATTCATTATCATACATATAGATCTGAGCATAAAAATGACAAGTTTTTAATTTACCTTTTACATTTCAAACTAAGGTTCATCCTTCATGAAAATATTTAGTATTAATAGTAAAAATTTTCAACTTTTTTCTCTGGATTTGTTCAGATTTGGTCATGCTGCTTTCAAGAACCAATGGCTAAGACTATGGGACATTTGTATTAAAGATTCTCTCAGAAGATGCTCATGTTATTACCCAGGAAATCCAAATGGATTTCAGCTGACTCATTAGTATTTCAACACATGGTTTATACCTTTATTAATATGAAAGAAAGGAAGAGAAATTTTAAACACTTGCATGCGTTTACATGTTTAAAATGGATTTAGGTTTTTGAAGACTTTTATTGGCACAAATTTCAGAGTGTCAGACCCATCTTGATATGCACCTCTAAGATACTTGAGTGAAATTAACGAATGCATCAAGAACCAGTTAATCTCGAACATCTTTGTGAAGTTAGACTGCACATTTTTTTAAAATTTACTCTTCACTGAGATGCATCTTTAAGTTCTTAAGCATCTGGTAGGCATAAACTTTATTTACTCAGTAATATTTGGACTGAAAGTGTAGAACATCCAAAATTATATTTAATTTTGAAACTGCTTTTCAATATATACATAAAAAGCCCTCCTTCCAGATACACCTTTGCACCATGCCTGAGAAGCTTCCCTTTGCAGCCCCATAAAGCTCATCTACCACGTGAATTGTTCCAAAAACAAAAAAAACCCTCCCTTTTAGGAGCTCTCATGCCCTTCCTGCAAATTTATTTTTCCCTGTTTCTCCTTTGTCAGTAGCCCCACAGACAAACACTATTCCATAAAACATGTGGCAATGGAAATTATATTCAAAGGGCTTAGCTTATAAACAAGTGCTAAGAAGATAAATCTTCACCAAATGTCTCTTTAAGGATTCCTTCAAAGCACTGCTGTGTTTAGATGTTTGGTGGTGCACCAGCCTCATAGCTTAACAACGTAACAGGAAAAAAACCCCTTCTGTCACTAGGATAAATGTGCTGTTTCTTTCTTTATACTTAGTTTTTGGATAACTAATACAGTTCACTGTGGGGGACAAAGTCTGAAAGGCATACAGCCTCATTACTCTTTTCCATTGAATCACATGGACTGAAACTCCACTCTCTATATAAACACTAAAATACCAGAAATGCCACTGATGAAGAAGCTTATCCATCCTGAGTTTTGGAGTGTCTGTCTGACTGGTTTGTCAAAGAGATTTGCAGATAAGAGGAAAGCCGAATAGATTTCTCAAAAGAGCAGTCAAACAGGAGGGATGTGTGTGAAATAAATCAATCCTAACTTTTCCCTTTCCACTGTTTCCCCTTCTTTTCCAGCTCTTTGGCACATTTATGTCTCCTGAGCAGATTAAGTTACAGGTTCCTCAGTTTACAGGAGAGGAAAATCTAAACTTTTCCACATAGAAAGGAGTTTTTGCAGCCTGCAAATGAAGTGTATGTGACATAGTTGGTTTCTCCATCAGCATGACTTTAGAGTAGCCTGAATTTTATGAGTATTTTTTATATTGTAGTATTTGCCAGAGGTTTCCAGTTTCCCTAATTATTGAAAACTTGGAAAAGAGAGGCAGGCTTTCAAGATGGCTCAGAAGCTAGTCTCAATCTGTGAAGGGAATGTCTCCAGTGTCTGAGAAAGGGGAAAGCATCAGAAAGAAGTGAAGGAATGAGTTGAGGAAACTTGGATTTTTGTCAGTTGAGATTGTCTGTCTAAAAAAAACAGCATAGTCTGTGCTTGCACACAGCAGGGTATTTTGTAATTGCACTAAGCTGAAAACAGAGCTGAAAGAGTTATCTGGAATTCATGGAACAGTAAAGTAGCTTTTGATTTGTAAAGCAAGGTAGAGGAGCTGAAATGCCATGACTTGAGAAAACTTTTAAGTAACCATGAGGTTGTGGAAAGCTGTAGGATGGTTTATTCAGACTTGAAGAGTGTGAAACAGGAGAGGCACCAGTGGCATAAGTCAGGCATTTGCCCTTGAGGGCCTGGCTCTCTCTGCGGCAGCAAAGGGCACAATAATCATCCCCTTCCTGACAGCTGGTGAGTGAAAGATTTTAGGGTGAACTCAGGTAAAGACAATGTGGGAAGCATCTAATCCTCTAACAGTTCTGTGCATGGTGACCATATACTTTATTCAGCAGTTTGAAAGTACGAAATGTTTAACATTAGAATCTTTCTATTTTCCAATTATTTCCATTAATAAATACTTTTTAAAAAAATATTCATATGGAGAAATGTTTTCTAAAACTCTTTTCCTATGCATCATTAAGTGAAATATTGATAACTATAGTTAAAATTATAATGACTTATAAAATTTATCTTCATAATATTCACTGTTTTATGGCATAAAACTAATCACTGAGATCAGGGTAATAATGACTTTAAAGGGATAAAAACTACAATGCCTGAGTCCCTTTTCTGCTTTGGGCTGATTAAAATATTCAACTGTCACAGCTGGAAAACTAAAGGCAAAAAATGAAGTTTTACATCTGTTATGAAAGAGCTTTCTTCTATGGATCTTATAAAAAAAAAAAAAAAGGAGGGGGGGGAATCCATTGAAAGTAGCAGAACCAGAATCTAGGACACAATAATTATTGTGCTGCAAGAGCACTGATGTGGAGGAAATGCTTTGCCTTCCTGTGAGCCGGTGGTGGAAGTACTGACAGAGAAACAAATGTCTGGGTAGCAGCAAAACCTGAATAAACTCTAAAATTTCTCCATGATGAATAACTTTGAAGAAATGTTAGTTTTTTGCTGACAAAAGGAATTAAATTTATGCAGTTTAATATAGATGTTTCTCTCTATTTTATCTTATGCATTTTCCTTGTAGAAAGAAACATCAATGTTGGATGAAGATTTATGTGATTAAAAAAAATGCTGTGAAAAATTTTTCATTCATCTGAAGTCCTTTTTCATCCACAGAACTAAGCAATCCAAGCTCACTAGCTCAGTAGTAGCACTCTAGGCAGTTATGGTCTAATACAAGGATTTTTAGCAATTAATTCCACCCCCC